>JAVQJF010046561.1:0-37436 GCA_036023855.1 Gadopsis marmoratus
GTCTGTAGATATAGAGTTTGCTTGGACTTGCTCTATATTTACAAGTGCTATGAGATAACTTTGTTATGATATAGCGCTATATAAATAAAATTTGATTTGATTTGATTTGATTTGAAAGACAAACGCAAAAAAAGAGCGGAAAGAAGTTTGCACAGAAGCTTGAACATACCTACAAAAGACATAAAGTTGTAATATTAAAAGACAAAAGTGCAACAGGAACCCAATGCTAAAGAAACTGACCTCTACGAGAGGAGTGGAAGTGATGCAACTAAAGAACTTAAGGACTTGCAAGTTCTAAGTGTCCCAGGTTCTCTCATTACCTCTTGGCAGCTGATGGGGTCTTTGCAACAATCACGGCATTCCTGTAATCTGGGATCTGAGGAAAGAAATATTTTTTTCAGTGATGGAATATAAAACTGACCTTTGATCCTTCATAAGAATAAATATTAGTTAACTAGAAATTCATTCCATAACTCATTTGATTTGATTTACAATAGAAAGGCATTATTGTTGTGACGCGGTGCCCGTTCAACAATGAACCAAACAACACCGTCAGCTGTCCAGTGTAACGTAGCTTCACCTCCTCTTGGATGTACTGGATGAGGAATGGGGAAGCTCTCAGGTTGTCAACTGGGAAACTGAAGAAGCCCTGGATTTCTTTCTGGTGGAGGTCCATGGTGATGATGTGAGTTAGCCCTGTAACACATGAGTTGGTATGGCAAGAAATAGAAGCAAGAAATTATGAGAACAAAAACATTTTACAAGTAATTTGGTGCTTATTTAATGCATACTCTGACCCGTGTCTAACACAAATTATTCAATGGGACATTGTGTAAACACAGCACACTGTGTTATTTGTACACTGCTCTAAGTGGCTGAAAGCTTGGGACAAACCTGAAGACCAGCTGAAACCTACAAAGGAGACTGGAGAAACCAAAATTAAAAGAATGTTTCCATCAACCTGCAAACCTTTTTCTGTCTTTGAAAGTCAGGATGGAGCAGAAAATGTACGACTGAGTAAGTACACTACACAACACACACACACTGAACAAACTGGTCAGTAAGACTGCAGTTCTGGCACTGGATGACCCTGCAAAATCCTGTGAGAATGCCAAATGTCACAACCGACAGCTTGCACTTTTATATGCAGTGCAATTTGCTCTGAAAAAGTCAAAACGCTGGGGGAAAAAAAAGGCAGAGTTTGGGTGAGATCTTGGCTGGAGAGGCGCGGGCAACTTGTAGAGCCTACAGTGGGAATTGGTGGTGTGTAAATGTTATAAAAAGAAGCTAACATCAGGTTAGGTAAAGCTGTTTATTTACTGGTATGTCTCCCTCAGGCGACATCGTTGGTCGTCGTCAGTCGCAGATATCAGACAAAAAATCTTTATGAGTGACTGGCAGAGACTGAATACTTCTTTACATATCACACACTATCTGATTTTATCTGCTGACCGTCAACAACAACTGACCCACACAGACAGGAACAGACACCGTCCAACTTGGTCTGATCAGTCGTCACAAATGTATGCACAATTGGCTCAGTCGTAATGCGTGTCCACACCTTAACAGGACAGGACGCTTGTTATATTAGTATGTTTTTCTGACTTTAATCTGTGCTTTCAGTCAAAATTTAAAAAAAAACACATCAATGACACAACACAGTCCATACCAGCTTTAGCTAACATGGATGCCAGTAGCTTGCAGACAATCGATCCCCTCTTCCTCATCTTGCACTGCTTGCTGTAAGGAAAGTAGGGAATGACCCCGATGATGTTCTTGGCACAGGACGTCTTCAGGGCATAAGCCATAACGAGCAGCTCCATGATGGCTGTGTTGACATCTCTGAGGAACACATTCAATTCAAGAGACTATATTAGACATCACGACCCACAAAAGCAGTGTGCTGGTGAGCAATTAATTAGTCTGAGCCTATAGTCATCCACAAAGACAATCCCCACAGGCACAGAAGGACCTGTTGACGGGAACTGACGGTGAGCAGAAGCTTAGTGTTTGTCTACAAGATCACCATCTCATAAACCACTGTAAAGAAAACCAAACAATGTGTGGCAAAGACTAACCTGTTTTTAGTCACACCGTCATTATCCCAATACCTGTCCTTGCACTCCACCTTAACTGGCTTTTCCACTAAACCAAGCCAGAAACAACCTCAAAATGGAAATGGCTGTTGCAATATACAGGGTTCATACATTCCATAATGTTTTAGTCCATTTCCACAACTTTATTTAGTTTAAAATAGGTAGGCCTATATAGCGACCACAGGGCGCAGGATAGGGTCTGCCTCTCTCTGTCTCTCGAGCCATGCATATTTGTCGTTTGAAAGCCAAACATGATTAAACACGCACTTCCCAGGCATTTGCAAATAAGCCAACTGCTAGTGCTTGCTAACGTCTACATTCCCATCACCAACTAGCTGCATACTCCAGTAGTGACATTTCAACAGTCACGCCGCACAACACTAGATTTGAAATTAGTTATACAAGGAACGTATTTCACGTAATGTTAAGACATGTTTTGGGATTTTTATGACTATATTTTATACAATAGCCAAAACAATGTATATTGACAAAATATTCTGTTTATTCTAAGCCATTTCTAGGCCTGGAACACGGTTTCTCTCATTTCATAAATGTTCCCAGGAATTTCATAACCGTGGGAACCCTGGGAAAATATCTGGCCAGTCGGAAACACATAGCTAACTGAATAACTAAACATTACCTCAACATGAAGTGCTTCCAAGAGAGAACAGATTTGCACAGAGGGCATTTTTAAAAATCAATATCCCTGCTGGCTAGAAATCAAAACTCTGTACTGTGGTGAGATTTTGGTACATTACCATGACGGTTGTTGTTTTGATGACTGGGACAGTTTCACTACTTTAGAAAGGGAAAGCTGTTGGTGTAACAGGACACGGTCGGTAATGCAGGGATCCCACACAGGCAGATCAGCAGCCTGCTGGATCTGCACACACAATACAGGAAGCTCTAAAATGTGATGTCCCCCCCCCTCCTGTGAGCTCTGGTTGTCTTTCAGAGCATGCCTCTTCGTCATAGCAAATAAGTGATTAACAAGGACAAAGAGAAGATTCAAGTGGTTAAAGTGGGATGACCAGTTAGTGTTGCCTTCCCCCCTGTGTCACTTGCTGCACAGGTTAACTTCCTTAGGAGTCAAACCTCTCAGGCAAATGGATGCTATAGTCATAAATGTGAAATAAAAAGAAACTATTTTGACTTGCTTCAGTTAATTGCACAGTACCGGCACAGCTGCTGAGAATGTGCTTAGGCTATGTTGTTACAGACTCTCATTCAAATAAATGCAATCATAAGTAGATAATAAAATGATGTGTCAAACTATGAGGGGATGCAGAGTTTGGTAATAAAATAATCCTCGTATCTAGCAGCCATTGAGGAATGCCATTTTCAAGAAAAAAAAACAGCCATTAAAAGCTGCATTTTTAGGCCACTTGCTAAGACACACAGCTGTTATTTTCACCTTATGTTGTTGTGGTTAATCAGAGAGAGGATGAACAGCTCTGTAGAACTGCAGTGTTTGGTGACACTTCTGAGAGTTCATCACATAACAGTGATATGATCCTTTGTTAAAATAAAACATAAAGGCATCAAGAGCATCCTTCTGTCTCACCTGGGAATGGTCTGAATGATAAAGATGTCTTGTCCACGGACAGACTCTTTCACGTCCACTCTAGTCTCTGAAAAACAACACACAGCTCTTTCATCCAAGACATTAATTGTGGAAATGAGGGACTTGAGAATATTTATCAGCCTTACCGGTATTTGACTCTTGACAAACCACTGACTTGCCCAACTCCACACCCAAGCGTCTGAGGGGAAAAAACAGGCCACAGATTATTTAAAGACAAGCACACACCTATATTTATTCCATTAATCAAAAGAGCGTAAATGTTCTGGCGTGTACCCACTGAACAACCAAAGGGCTGTCGACCAACTTAAAAATAATCTGCAACCATTTTGGTTACTGATTAATCATCACTTTTCTCCAACAAAAGAACCAAACATTCTTTGGTTGCTGCTTCTCAAACTCTGAGGATCTGCTGCTTCTCTCTTTTACGTAATACAACTTGGGACAAAAAAAAAAAAACATTTGAAGATTTGGCCTTCGGCTCTGGGATGTCGCGATGGGCATTTTTTCACTTTTTTGGCCATTTAAATAGACCAAACAATGAATAGATGTTGAAAAAAAGAATTGGCAGACTAAGCAATAATGAAAAAAATTGCAAACTTTGCAAACTGCAAGCTACGACATGAAAACTTTGCATGTCACAACTTCTCAAACGCAATGCATCTCCACAGACTATAAAATAATAATATTTATTCGTAGGAGTGATTTGGGGTAAAACTGTCAAAGCCATAAAAAAGAGTGCAAATGTAATATTTTGTTGAGTAGTGTAATTATAAAATTGTTGCAAGCTTCAAAGAGAAAAACCTGAGAACAGCCACATAGATCACTCGACAACAAGACCAGGCGCTATGAATATAGCTGTGCCGTGGGCAGAAAATTATGTTGTTCATTTTAAAACCAAACCGTCATCATCACAGCGCCAATAATAAAGAATGAACTTGGTGGCTCTTCAAAGCATGCCACATATTGGCTTGGTGACAGTGGGAGGCTCTGCCTGAACAGACAGCAGGGATCCCACTAGCTCCCTGCCTCTGTAGCCTTGCCTTGTTTAAAAACCTCAACCATGTTCAAATATCTGATATAATGCCATCATTTATTACGACTGTGGCACTTTTAAGTAGATAAATAAAAAAGGACAATCTGAGACTACAGCACATGTGCTTTAAGTATTATTTCTGTTCAAGTAGCCATTTGTCCAACAAGGAAAAGCTCCAAGTATATTGCAAAGGAGACCCAGTTGGCAGCCTTATAAATTGCTATTAGCCACATTCAGTAAAGAATTACATAATAAAAAGTAAGGATGACTTCAGTTGCAGAGGTATTTACACACTGCCCAGTCACCACGTGCCCCTCAGCGTGAATATTAATTTACATTTTCTGTGTGCTCATGTCATTTAACCTTTGACCCACAAGAAATCAGAGTGGCAACATAATCCCCCTAAAAATGTTCTGCAATGTTGCCAAACAGAGAAAACTGAGAATGCAAAGCTGTTTTTTCACCGTGGGAGCAATGCGACTCCTGCTTGGCTGCCTGACAAGTCTGTAGTATCACTGCTCCCCCGACTTCCAACAATAAGAGAAGATTTTGGTTTTTGCAGAGATCTTGGCGAGTCAGCCCGTGTTTGCATAAAGGGCTGAAAACACATGCATAAATAATGCTATATTGCAAACATTCAGTGTACATACAGTACGTGTGCCCTGCTTTAGTTCCATTACAGGGCAGTGTCTGCACAGTACCGCTCCTTTCATCTCACCGACACGGCATCTGAATTTTCCCACAACAAGACAAAAACCCGGTTCAGTCAGTTCTTCTAATGCTGGCAGATGTTCACCTGCAATGACTTACAGTCTTGCCAAGAGTTGGTGTCATCAGGTTTAACATTAAACCAGAACAAATACAAGTGGCCATGCACACTGTACTAACCGATCCATGACTTTTATTAATTAGTCTGAAAACGTAGGAGTATGTTTCCTACTTGACTACTTACACAGATGTTGTGGAATAGGTTATGTGTCGTCTTGTGGACAATATGTGCAGTTACCTGTCATGGTTACACACTATATAGCTCTGTGTGTGTGTGTGTGTGTGTGTGCGCGCACAGCCTAACTGACCTGCATTACGTTCAAAACAACACCCCACGCCCTCAGGTCACCTGCACCCAGGACTCCCAGGAACATGGCAGGTAACAAAGACAGGCCACTTCTTAAAATGACATTGACCGTGATGCTAACTGTAGGCTCTAGCTAAACCTCACTTACTCTGTGATCTGCTTGGCCAGCTCGGTGCAGGCGGTGGTGGAGTTGGCAGAAAAAAGACGGTAGCCGCTTCTTGAAACATTCATCGTCCTGAAACCATACGACAGCTTTGGAGTGCGAGAGACCAGAGACCTGTGACCCCCACAGCGCCTAATGGGCATGTTGCGTTGGCGGCGACGTGGTGTTGGATTTAGGTCCCCCCCCCCCCAGAAATCGGCCGTCACTACTTGAGGAAGCGCTTTCCGCGCTAAGATCCAAGTTGGCTTACACCTTCACCACGCAAGACGCATCTTTTCAATAGGAAAACACAAAACTCACTGGACCCGTGTGACGCAACGCTGTAAATACACTGAAACAACACAGAGCACGTGCTCCACATGTAGCCACTCGTGCTGCTGAGAGCGAGTCACCCACCGACCATCGCCACAAAAAGCCCGGCCAGCAGAAGAAAAGCTAAGCTGTGTTTCCATGCGGCTACACGGAGTCTTTTATCGTATCCACAACACACACACGCAGCGATGTTTGTTACCGTGTAGCCGAGCTGAGCCTGTACAGCAGCGTAAACGCCGCTGCTACCGTTCAAAAAGGTGGCGGCCGTCTAACTTTGTTGCCGTGAGCGCGCACTCACTCACAGCGGGGGGGGGGGGGAGGCGCCGCGAGCGCACGTTGATTGGGTGGAAGAAGAGCTGGAGTGACGTCACAGAGAACCAATCAGCGACTGGAGCGAAACAACAGCGCGTGAGGTGAACGTTTTGACCAATCAGTGCGCGGCGTTTGTATGACCTAGTATTAAAGTGCAAGGACCACAAAATGTGAAGCTCAACAGTTAAAAAAGCAACCAGAACTCAGACTTTTTATTTAAGTAGAAGTAATGAACCAAACTTCTGCACTGCTCAAGTCGGTTTTAAGATTCAGGGGGATTAATAGGGGTTTTGGCATGAGCTAAAAATCCAATTTCATAGTTATTTTTGAAAAACATAATGACTGTTAATAAGATAGTAACCATAACGTTTTGGAATGGTGTGGTAGTGCTGGAAGCCAACTGGAGTGATGTTACAGTCACACTTTGTAGTAAGCTGAATGCAGATGGTGATGATCATGATGATTCCACACAAACTCGGCTTACAATGTTTTTTATTTGCGGAGTAGAAATGATCAACTTTATTCAAGTTTTCTTCAGTGCTTTAACCTAGGCTATGTTGTGGGGATTTAAAAGAAACATAGATTTTTTTTTTATGAACAACACACAGAAGGTCACAGTAGCAACTGTCATGTAATGTTATGAATACAATGTTAAGTAATATTGTACCTTTAAACAATGACAGTTATCCACATCTGGGGAGACAGTTTCAACTGACATACATTTGACTAAATTAGCAAACGGAAAGTAGCACACCTAAGATGTGACATTATCGTTCAATGTAATTTCAGTTTAAAAATATGTAAATTGCTTCTGTATAATCTATAGAATAGAAACACACACACTTGTGGCTTGTATTGTTTGCAGTACAAAAGTGCTTACCAGTCCATGTGCAGTGCAGTAAAATATAGTTTTACTTCTATTTTAATCAAAAAATGTCCTCACATTGAAAAAGAAGTGGCTGAATAAAGCATGTGTAAAGTCATTAATATGTTAATGCTACAGGATTTTCAAAAGGCTTGAGCTGCACCGTAATGTTTATGCTAATTGCTTAAAAACACATCAGTTCTTAGTTGTTCCTTGATTCTTTTCATCCCGGAACCAACAAGGAATTGGGTACCTTACACAGTGAACAGCACTCATAAAAACATACTGCTGTTGGTGTCACAATGGAACCACACCTACAGTAAGACACTGCACTGCACCCGTAGCTGCACTCCATTCCTTAGGTGACACACCAGTAAATGCAGCGCTTTTAAATCCTCATGCAGACTGTGCGATGAGGAATAAAACACAGAGAGTGTCTATTGAGATCTCCATGGATTAGCTGGTTTAACAAATATTGCACCTTTTGAACGCTGTCAGAAGTTTCATGTCTTTTCTGGTACTTTTCTCACCAGACACTCATGACCCACTGCAGGCCGCTGCAAATCCTGCATTACTGCCCTCCATTTTAAATCTCAGTTCACTGTTCATCTCTACAGTTGCATTTTGTTTGGTTGTTTTACCAAGTCAATGGCCTGCATGTAACAATGAACAACCATTGATCTTTTCACTTCATGTTTCCTTGGTTTCCTTCCTCCTTTTAGTCAGCTAGTCTATGTTTTTTTTTTTTTTTAAAGATGGCATTAAAATACAGGTGATACAGTTTTCCTCCGTCAGCCCTTCAGCACCTTCTCTTTCAGCAGGTCCAAGATGACCTGCCTCTCTTGGCTCTCCAGCTCAAATCTCCTTTCCCTCTCTTTTCTCTCAGCTCCCAGACGTTCCCTCTCCAGAGCAATCTTACCTGAGAGTAAGAAAAGAAGGGAAATTAAATCTGTAATCCAATGCCCCTTGAGGATAATGACAGTCTAACATATACAGCATATACAGTAATTATTTTGAGATGATTTTTAAAAAAACTTTGATCCTTTGTCAAGTCTCTTATGTTTTCAAGTATAGAGGTCCCTACTTCCCTTTCTTACTTTAATTTAGCCTGGTTCTAGACCTCTGAATAACTGCCCACATCTCAAGACTTTTAAAATCAAATGGAAATTCAGAATAATTATCATGCTAACTTTACTTCAAACTTATTCAAATTTCATCTAGGATGAAAATAAATAAGGTTTTTAGAGCCTGTTTACTAATGATTCTATCCTTAAAATGAATGACATCTGCTCATGGTGGGAATTGTTGGGTCTCTGTAAATAATACTACAAATTATGTCACAGTACGTCGAGATCAGTTCTATATGAAGAGTACCCTGAGATGACCTCTGTTATGATTTGGGGCTATGTTGAATTGAATTGTATCTGTAGACAAGGACCTTTATTGCCCATTTAAGTTACAATTAATGTTAATGCAATCTTTGATGTTCCTGTTCCTGTCAAGTCATTATTTTGTTGTTTTTATAACTGTGGCTCTAAAACTGTTGAAAATCCACTTTTGCAAGGTAGAAATATTCATATGAAAGGAAACCTGCACCACAGCTGGGACAATTATTGTTTAAAATCACACTTAACTTCTCTTGAAAATCTCACTTCTTTGAATCTCTAGCTCCTCCCGGCGCAGGGCAAGCTCCTCCTCTCGCAGCCGCTGCTCCGCCTCTGAGCGTTTCTCCAGGAAGCTGAGAATCTCAGAGTAGGTCTGGCAGCAGCACTGGCAGGGCCTCTTGGCCATGGGCGCCGCTGAAAGCTCTGCCATTTCTTCGTGGTCTTCTTCGGGTTCTGCTGGAACAGCAATTGTTTAAAACTGTGCCCATTTTTGAAAGGAACAGTCAGCTACAGAGTGACATCCATGGAGCTGTGAAGGATTCATTGCTGAAAGACACCTGAGGAGGGCAAATACTTGCTTACACAGGCGCGTGAACTTGGAAATGAGGGTTTGGGTTTGAGAGATTGAAGTTATGTTCCACCAAAGTCTGTATTTTGAGTAGGAAACACTAACTCCCCTGTAGACTTTGAAAGTGCAGGTACCTGCTGCGAATCCAAGCTGACTACAGCCTTTATTCTCCATAAAAGCAAAACAGGATACAAGCTGCATTTCAAGACCACAGCGGGTTGATATTTCACACTTAATAATCAGATTTTGGATGCCATATCATTATAATATACAGAAGGAATGACCTTGGGGCAATAATGGATGCATTTCCTTGCTGTGGGGATCAAGAACTTCCTGTCCTGTGTTCTGAATCTGCTTTTACCTGCAGTGGGTGTTTGTGTGATAGTGATGTTGGGTTTGTCCTGCTCTGGTAGAGTTAGTTCTTCTATCGCTCGCTTTCTCAGGTCATCGTCCTAGCAAAGATGAGGACAAGGTTAAATATCACCTCTACAACGATGATGACAAAGAAAATAAGAATTACGAGCAACAACAGCAACTGCTTTAGTAACGGCAGGTGTTACCTGTGGTAGCAGAAGTGGTACTGTATAAGCAGTCGGCAGATTTGGAATCTAAATGTACTTGTGACTGAATGCCACCAAGAGGAAGAAAAGGGAAGTGGCCAAGAAAAAATCTGCTGACGTATTAGAACAGATAAACTAATGGGCATCCTGACCCTAATAATAAAGTGTGGAATGAGTTTAAAGCTAGCCAACTAAAAACATATCGTATAATATATCCACTCTAGGATAATATAGACAATAGCATTGGTTCCCAAACAGGAGTTGGGGGCCGAGTGATGATTAATGAGACAGGAAAGGAGAGAGAAAATGTGTTATACGTGTTTGTTTCATCTTTTGGGAGTTTTCTCTAAACAAGCTTTTTCTGTAAATGTGAAAACGACGGATAATTTTGCTTCTTCTGCTCTCTATCAAGTATTCAGATGAAGCAATCTGAGAGATTTTGAAAGAAAAACAACACTTTGGTAGAACTGTTCAAAACTCCTGGACTGTGATATGGGGCTCGCAATGGACACTTCTTAATTTTAAGATAAACAAGCTTAAAAGGTTGGGAACCACTGGACTATACACATACATAAACAGTCTGTGGTTTTAATATTCACGTCAGTCTTTGAAATGAAAACTGTTGATCTCAGTTGTGAGGAATCAAAAACTTTAATCTGTGGCCAAGAGCAATGTCTATAAAGTTGCTGCCATTGTTGATAAAGAAATCACAGCTTGAAGCTGTGTGATGAAAGCTGTAATTTATATGGCTGATCTGCTCCTCCAAACCAGCTGACGGGCACGCAAACATCCACTGTGAAAACACACTTCTTGCGCTGGTGGTGCCACATAAGTTCACCTACCCTTTGCTGCTAACACTCCACCGCTTACACCCACCTGGTACTTTGTGCTTTCCCCGCTGGCCAGGAGGCCCTTCTCAGCCTCCAGCTCCAAAACCTCATGGAGCAGATCCTCCTTTTGGGCGTACAGCCTCTCTGTTCCAAATCTGAGGTATGCCAAAAGCACACACACAATAAACCGATGTTGCTATTTGATAAGGCCAAGCACATCTCCGCCACACATTCAGCTCAGGGCCATTATTTCCTCAGGAAACAGTTCAGTTTGCTTTTGATTTCTCCTAAAAAATGGGTCGTACAGACTGAACCAACCTGCGCAGACTGGGGAAGTCTTGTTTCTTGTAGTAGTCTAGCAGCAGCATGGTCCTCTCCCTACACCTCCTAGCATCCACCTCAAAGTTTTCATCTTGAAGCGCTGCAGTAATAATCTCCCCCACACGGGCCCAGATCCGTCCTGATGAAGATGGATGAGCTCACACACATGAATATACAGTGTAGGAAATAGGAGTTGTAGCCAATTAGCTAATGAATATACTGGCATGTCTGGTTGGACAGTTGCACAACATCTTTATATAAACACAATTTTGAAAAGAATCCCCTTACTGTTTGATTTAAGGTAAATATTGCTGTTTTTCGTGGATGAAAAGTCTTCCTTTGTTAAACGCCATTTGTAGCTTCACGAGAAATACTTTGACGTGACAACACATTGTCCACATCTGTCATGCATGAACTGCAGCTCTCTGCATCAGTATTCAAGTGCTTTCAGGCAGATTAGTCCTTTAAAATCAGGACTGACCTGGCTCTTTGGAGGCAAAGGGGTTCTGGGCGATAACCTCCCGCAGAAGGATGATGTCATGCCGCGCTGAAAAACGCACCTGGCGCTTTCGTGGGGTTGTGGAAGGGCCGGCGAGGGAAAAACCTGAAGTTGGGAATAGAACAGAGTGGAATGCTATAGAACAACCTATAAATGATGCTGAAACTCTATGAGGTGAGATGATGAATATGGAAACCATCGTTCACACAGAGGGTCTGCTCCACAATGGCTCTGACCTTTGACCTTCTTTAAAAGGAAACAAATGGATTACATCTCATAATTACATTATTATAGTTATTATTAGTAGGCCCATTATTAGCATTAGAGGTATCAAGTGCAGCTTGGGCATGTGTTGGGACCGAGCCCGCTGTAACCTTGGAAACACACTGTTTTTAAAGGACCAAAACCATTGTTGCTTCCTGGCACAAGACTGCAAGTGGTATTAAACTAATCTATGACAGGAGGCATACACATGGGACCCTTTATACATCTATTCCACAATGGTGGCTTCTTTTACACCCACAGTCTACTCACGCTCTTAAAACTAAAAAGCCAGGATGTGGAGTAAACTGGGCCTGTGTTTTGGTGCAGAGAGGTACGTGGTGACAGCGGCAGCTCCGTCGCTGTGCACAAGTGCAAGCAGCCGGTCGCCTACAGCCACAAGCATTCAGACACAGAAGCGAGACATTTCGCCTGTAAAGCACTGACAGCCCTGCAGAGGCTACGGCACGTTCAATACCGAACCATGCGTCAGAGGAGGAGGAGGAGGAGGAGGAGGAGGAGCATTTCTGCACGAATCGAGAGAAGGACCGAAATGCCGTTTAGGAGGTGTTAATATAAGTGGTTGAAAGGCGCGGTAGACGTGCAGGTGCTAATGTATCTCACCGTTGTTGATCGGCACCTCCACCACCACCCGTTCCATGTTTCTGTGTGGCGCATCCGGGAACCGCCTGACGCGCGCTGCACACGTCCGCTCACCAGTACAGGTTCCCCAATGACGTGTAACTCAACTTGGCGGAGAATAAGAACCTGGCGAAACGGAGGTACCGCGCCTCGCTTGCGGTTGCACTTACTGCACGCGGCCGCAAGATGGAGCCGGAGCGCTGCTGCTCCGGGAGCCTGGCGGGCGCGTGACAGCAGCGTGCGTGAGAGTCATGTTTCCCCCACAGCCGCCAGCACGTGGACGCGCTGGGCCTTAGTAGCACAGTTTTTCTTCATTCTTGGACAATATGCAAATACAAGAAATGAGCAGTTTACTCATTCTCAATATTTTGCACGAGAGAGAGAGAGAGAGAGAGAGAGAGAGAGAGCTCTAATCAATAACCAGAGGCATGGAATCTACATGTGCTGAAATGAGTTATGCAGTTGCAGTGAGGCAGCAATATTCCTCAAAACAGGATGAAAATCAAAGGCGAAATGGTTTTAAGATCCTTGTTTTATCTCACTATTCCACCACCATACTTCTCATCAGTGCAAATGGAGATTGTCATCACAGACCATATTCAGTCTGCCACAGTTAACAATGTCTGCAGAAACAAATAACGAGCTTTGGCCGAACTTACAGCGCCTCAGATACAATTATTTATGTTCCCAACAGTCACCACGAAGTCGTGAATGTATCCAAATTGCTGGTTCTTGGTGTCACATATGGCACACATACAGTATAAAGACCAAGCGATGACAAGGATGCTTTTGTCTTTTTCTGTGTCTGACTGCCAATTGCATTATCCTTGATATTATGGTCTGGCTGCATGGACAAATAAAGAGCATCAAAAACTGCATAAGGACATCAGCTGCTTAAGACAAAGATGGTGGATAACCCTTTTTGCGAGGTGCCTAAAGACCTAAGATTAATTTCTAATATTAGTTACACAAGATTTGATTTTTTTTTTATTACTCTTTTTTATTACTCTCTAGTAATACAAATACTAATTAATACACATCGCACATGCAAAACAGCCAGTATATCCCTCATATTTAACACCCTGAGGTTAAAATTGTCTTAAAACACTCAAATGTTTAATTATTTGTATAGTCTTGGGTGATGTGCATTTGAAAGACAAATACAAGGCAAACAGGAAAGAGATCCCTGCTGCCAGTGTTATCAAGCTCAAAATCACAAATATGTCCTGGGAGTCAAATCTGTGCTTCCCTCCATTTCTGACCTGCCTCTTCATCTCTCCGGCCATATGACAGTTTTGCTTACTACATTTCTTTTCTTCACGCCAGCTTCTTTTGTCCACTTTTCTTTAGTCAATGTGTCTCAATCAAGGACACAACAGATTAAATTAAAAGTATAAGTTCAGACAATGCACTGCCTGTATGTGCAGATGAAAAGTATGTGAGGTCTAAACAGTGTTTAGCATTGACCGACCACTAGGTTTCCCCCAGAGGATTGAAAATAATGTTACCACTCCTGTATCATTTGTCAGATGATCTTCTCAGCCTCACAGAACAAAAATGACTTGTGTTAAATCAATGGCCCTGGGATACCGTTATCTTCATGCCTTTATTTTATTCCTGCAGTTTGCTTTATTTGTGATTTGGTTTGTCATTTTGCTTTCTCCACTGACCCATCATTCCCACCCAGTGATAATTAATACTTTTATTGCTCCATCCTTCAAGTTACCAAGGTGTTAAGGAAATGCTGCCCTTTGAATGCCGTGGTTTCCAGTTAAACATAGAGAGCTGCGGCATGGATTTGGGATGTGCGATTTCTGTTGTTTGTTTTTTGTGGAGTACAGTATACAGCACATCTATTGCACAGTATGTATTTTTTCAAAAATATGAAATTGAAGAATGTTAACCTTTTCCTCCCATTTTTAAAACATGTAAATAGTTTGGAGGCTAATAAATACTCTGTAGGTGAAACAGTGATGTTTCAAGTGATTGAAAGGCTTGTTAGCACCTGGAAGGTCTGTTAGATTCATGTTCTAAAGCTGCACTGACTTTGTCTATACATGATGTTGTGGTGATGACTACTTACAACAAAATGAGAAAGCGCTTCATTATATTTAGCTTAGCAGTTATTTCATTCATTACCTCGAATGCATCATAATGTGTTAATTTGCTTTTCGCTAAAAACAACTTGACAAAACAATTTTTACTTCTGCGCTGCAATTACTTGTTTTTTGTTGTTTCTAAGGTGATTCTGCAACAATCCAATGTTACAAATATCCAGACTTCAAAATCAAACACGACACTTTATCAGTGGTCTTATGCTCGAGGTGCAGACTGGCAAATATTTCGAATAATCTCCTCATTGGACATTTATTTTTGAGGTTGGAATGAATTTTTGGAATGAAACAGGCAAACAGGCAAAAGTTTAAACGACAGCAAGTTTTTCTTCTAGTTGGTAGTTATCCTGCAGTGCTCTTCTGTTTATTACATATTCAGGTCATAGCTGGTGATGTGCAATATATTACATGTTATTTTTATTTATTTGCAGTCTGTCAGAAATACCCCCTGCAGTTAAAACCATTTTAGGCATGTAGCCAAAGCTGCATGACCTGAGATGAAATGCCAAAATGAACTAACCTTCTGCTATTTCAGCAGCCAATCATAAGTGAAGGTGGCCAAATCAGGAGTCAAATTATTCCTTTGCGTGTTGAGCAATTATATATTATAAAGATGGTGAAAAACTAAGCAGAGAAAATAAATAAACAAGACACGTAAGTGAAAGACTTTCTGGTCACAAATGGTCATACTCTCTCCAGCAGATGCACAGAGGCCTGAAGGCGCTCACACACTCACACTCGGCCACTGCTACTTTGGCATTTTTCTGAGCAAATCTACATTTGCATGATGTTGCTGCTGACATAATGAGAGGTAGATAAGCAGGGAAGCAGACCCGGGACCTGGCAACCTGCTGCATCGTAATGATTTGATTATTTGGTTAGAGATACTGGGGGAGTGTTTTGAGGACACACTGGGAGGGGGGGAGGACAGGAATGGGAGCAGAGAGAGTGAGAACGCGAGGAGGGAGGATCGACTGGGCGATGAGTCAGATCTGCTGTTTTTTTTGTGAGGAAATCAGTTTTGTTTCCTGCATTGGTAGACTTTAGGAGAGAGTTAATGGAACATGGCAACCTTCCAAGTAAAGGCGCTGGCACTGCCCACGCTCTCATTACTGGTGACTGTGATGTGGAGTGTTGCTGCTGTTTAGAAACCCCTGGACTGAAGAGACACGCGGGACACAAAAGAGAAACAGTAGGAAACTGTTCGATTTAAAACTGACACTAAATATTTAAGTACAAAATAACTTCTATTGATTGCCATCATAATCAGCATCAGCTGCTGCTGTATACACTGTGGTTATACAGTGCATATCATCACTATGGTTATGCACATGAAAGAATAGAAGCACTGCCACTGTCAAGAACAGATGTCACTGGATTGCTAATTAGCCGCAGTCCTGTTCCTACTAGGATCAAAGCACTTGTCCAGTACGCGCTTCAGAGCAGATCGCCCTCCACGAGATCAACATGAAGGGTTTTCCCTCTTTGCAACAATCGGACACCCCTCCAAATGGCCTCCACTCTGCACTCTGTTGCAGGGTTGGAAAAACAGGTTTCTGCCTTTAGACACATGTCTGTGCACCTGCTCTCCCGTTTTGCAGCATTATTATTTGCATTATATTCACTGTGCTCAGCTGTAGTTACTAGTAGTCATTTTACTTTGTTACATATATCCTCTCCTGTAACAAACCACCTTCATTCATTAAAGTTTAAACAGATCTTCATCTGCCCTGCCTTCATTGTTATAGAAAGCTACAGCATTGTATTAATCACAATTCTTTCTTTGTACTTGCAGTTTTAAATTTTAATGCTATATGCACACTATGCTGCTGTACTTTTGCTCCTCTTCCACAGAAGAAAATACTGAACTTTTAATGCAGGATATACACTCAGCTACCAGTTTATTAGATACACAAAGCTAAAACTAGTGCAGTCTAATACTACCGTCCTGCAAAATAAAATCTTCATGAAGGTCATAATGTTCAGTATGTTGAAATTGCTTTATAGAGGTGTTGATTCAACTACATGATCATTTTGGAGGCTGTAGTTTGTGGTGTTTGGTGAATTGTATTGCATTCCACATATAGGTGTTTCTGTTAGTCTACCCTCATTGATATAAATGGGTCGGGCTAAATAATATAACAGTATGACACAATATTCAACAGCACCACTGATCAATGAACCAACTGTACTTTGAAATATAACAGAAGCACATTAAACACAGACATTCAGATTTAACAGATTACACTCTGTAATAGTGAAATATTATGATAATATTTCTACATCCATGGGCAAGGTGTGTCGACTTCCTGGAGTCTTATCACCGTGAGGTTGCCAGGCAACCGGCCGCAACTTGATGTGTTAATTAGGTGTCTGTACGGGTGTATTTTTGAACTATGGAGAGAACCAGGCTGTTTCCCCACTTCTAGCCCTCATGGTAAGCTACGCTAATCGCTTCCTGGCTCTAGCTTCATATTTAACGGACAGCTATGAGAGTGATATTGATTTCCTAACTACCTCCTATCTATGTGATCACATTTCTCACTTAAAAACACTCAAAATAAAATGAAGCACAGGTCAGCGACATATTGGGACACATCTAAAAACAGGGGTGCTGATTTAAACATATTAGACAGTTCAGTCCACATGTGAGAAGAGTAGGAACATGCTTCATTGTAATAATGAGCCTGTATCGTGAGATAAGATTTCATTTATTTCATTTGCAACTTTAAAACATTTAAGAACCCTGCACCCTGAACATTGTGAAAACAGGTCCTCATAGTCTTCCCCTAGCCACTTTACAACACATGCAGCCTTGCGTTAAGAGTTTATTACACAGCATGACCAAATGAAACACGAAGTGAGAGTATACCATCAAGTCACAGTAACCATGGTAACAAAGCAGTGACAGCTACTGTACCTCTCGTTATCACCCTCGTGTTCCTAGGCACGCAAACAAGCACAGGTACACACGCGTTTCAATTCTCATTTGTTTGTTTCCCACACACACTGAGCTGTGCAGAAGGTGTACTTGAAGTTTGAGTGACAGTCCTGCCATTTTCATGTAGCGTTCACTGAGCACTGCCCTTGCGGGAACTCAGTGTTTTCAGTGAGGATGACTCACACAGAAGATTACCACCCCTCCCAACTCTGTTCCCTCCCACTCTCTTTCTCTTCATCTCCCCTGCTTTCGGCCCCCTCTACTACTTTCCTTATGTCATCTCCTCCTGCGACACCGTGTCTCCGCTAAGAGGCTACATGGTCTCTTCCACGTCTCTTCCACTTCTCCTCGGAAAATTCTTCAATCCTTGCTTGACTCACAGTTAGGGGATGCGACACACCCTCCAGCTGGTGTCAACAGCTGGTTTAATGTCTAAATGTGAAAACTGAGGAACAGAAGCATCTCACGCTCTCAAAGTCCACACGCAATAAGTAATTATGGATTAGTTGAAGGTCTTTGTCAGGGCGGAGGGCTGTATTTATTCACTGTGCAGCTCAACGGTGGGAACAGACTAGTTAGTTTCTGCATGAAACGATTATTTTGCCTCATATTATAGACTTTTTTGTTTCCAACATATTTGTGTTTTCAAGTTAAAGCTAACCATTATGGATTTTTTCAAAACTTTACAACTAAAGTAGTTCTGTCATAATACTTAACATGCTGAAACCAATTTCCTCAGCAGAGTATCTGCCACTTTTCACATATTACTTACACACACCCATATAACAAGATGAAATATTTTCCTAGCACGGTTTTGTTCTACCATGGCTGTTAGGGTCTTTCAACATTACTGGCACACACATCTAATTCCCCTTTGAACCGCCATGACAGTACCAGGCATGGTTGCTGGGTGATATGTGACCCAAAGCCTCTATGACAGTGTGGAGACTGAATATGAAAAGATCCAGCGATGGAACAAAAGCTGTATCCATGCATCCATCCCGAGGAGTAGTTGAAATAAACCAGAGTACTGCATCAAATAGAGATGAGAAACAAACTGAGCGATCCATTGAAAAATGTATAATCTATAATGATTAAAACAATTTAATATATTAGCATCTATTGTAAAAACTGTTTGTCTGCAATATGTCCACTTTCCAGCAGCCTTGTGTGTACCTAATCTCCAAGTGGTGGTTAGTTTATCTAAAAGGGTGTGAAAGAGATTCAGTGGCTCAATTATGGTAGGTTTTTTGTAATCCTAAGTAGGCTGTGTCATCCCTAGAGTGTATCCCAAATATGAAAATCATAACAACAGCAGCATTATTCTGTCTGCCGTTTGCCTTTCATTGGGTAACCATGACAGAGCTCGAGTATCGCTTCAACCACCAATACATCCAACCTTCATCACTGTAAAGATATTGGGTATACAAGGTTGCTATGGTGACTATTCTTCTTGGCAACACAGAGATCTGCTAGTTTGATTGGTCACTACATCCCTGTGCCTCCTATAGGTAAAAGGTTCAGACCATAATAACTGATATATGGGGGGGTAACAAATGTTTATTCATGGTGGAAGTGGGCTGAAGAGTTTGCCCCTGGTCAATGGATTAATATGAAACATAATGTACTCACTCAAAACACTGTCAAGTGTGCCTTAGTTATATATATGATAACTATATTTATCGCTGGCGTGGTATATATTTCAGGTCTAGTGGTCTGCAGTGTCAGTTGCGAGGCTATCCATATTATTTGTTTTAAATGCATATGAATGATACAAAACTGAAGGCAATATCATGTGCAAACAGTACCATATGGACACATCTGTATGTCTTAATACTGTATGAGTCTGTCCGTCCTGTACTGTCTGAAATATGTCAGAAAATACTGAAGCATGGTGACAAAAAAGTAAAACACTAGTGAGGATTAGCAAAAAAAACTATTTTCTCTGATGTTCTTCAATGTTTCTTTGCAAATAATAAAAAAAACAATAAAGCAATGCAGCCTATAGCCCACCGTGCACAACGTGATCGTTTTGCATCGTCACTGATGGAAAAAGTATGACATTAGTCAATATTAGTTAACTATTATTAAAGGAAAATGGAGGGTTGTGAGGCATCCATTCTTTTTATGAGGTTGTACCAATTTGGATCTGGAGTCAAATCACAGGCAACTTCATACTATCAGAGCTCCCAATCAGTGTCAGTTTCATTAGTGTTAGTTCCAGCAGTGTGTCTAGACTGGCCTGCTGACTCCAGCAAAACTGCTCCTTTTTTTAAATTAGGAGATGACAGTTAGCTCAGTTAAGTCTTTGAATATAAAACTTGTAGGTGTGTCAATCCAAATTAGTGTGTACACTATACATGCCTTGTGCTGACTTGTGCTATTGCACTGTTTCTGTCCTTCAAACCCTGTCCTACCTGCCTGAAAAGTTGGCTGAGCTGAGTGATAATAAACAAGAGTAAGAATGAAATGGGGGGGGGGGGGGGGGCTGGGGGGTGGAATTGAAAGGTGTGGAGAGCAGAGACACAGGATGAAAACAAAAGTCAGAATAGACAAAACGATCCAAGACAAACTTGGGTCTTGGCATGGAAAACACACCATGGGATCTCTGCTCCATCCTTTGCTCTCCCTCTGGGAAATTCTCAACTTGCATCTGTAAGAGCTCCATCCATGCTTGAAAGTCTTTCTGACTGAAAAGCTGAAACTGGAAATATTGACTTCTGTGGAATGGCCATTGTGGTTTGTGGCCCCTGTGTCAGTCCTGGAGTGGGGCCCTCCATTTTGACGCCAGGCTACATGATGGAGCACGTGAAGCCACAGCACTCCTTCAGTAGGGTGAGGCCCGTCTTGGTGAAGGGAGAGGAGGCTTGCTGAGCCCTGGATGGCATCCGTCTGGTTGGTACACCTGAAGCGCAGAGAAATCACACTGTGATTCATCTATGTCTTTGATTCTGATGCTCACACACACAGAGAGAGCGAGAGAGAGATTATTTGCCACAGCTTATTTTCTCATCGGTTCCTAAAACTTGCCATTAAGTGGTAATAGGTTGGTGAAGCTCGAAGTTGTCCCTTAAATACCTGTTTTTCTCATATTTCTTGGGAATTTGGACTTCAGAAAATCTGCCATTTCTTTATCTTCTTCGTTCTCCCTGTAGAAATTAAGAAATGTCGATGTAAAATACATGGGAACACAAGAATACATCAGGCACAATTTAGTCTTCATTGCCTGCAGATCACAGAAGACAAGTTACATATCCTGATAGGAATCCCTTGTTATACAGATGACAAAGTCAAACACGGTCTCTACTTTGCACTTGCTGGATGTGACATCTATTCCACATGCGCTGAATGAACAATACAAAGAAGATTGATTTGATTAAAGTGGAGAGATGAAACGTCTTCCCAAGATACCTACTGGATCAGAAACCTAATGCAGTTCTGGCTGTTTTAAAAAGATCAAAAAAAGATTAGATTTACTTTGAGGTTCTAGTTATAAATTCAATGACTCTGGTAGCCACTCTTTGTCTATGAAGCAATTATTAGATTGGATAAACATACCCTAGATATTTGGGTATTTGTAGTGTTGTTTGTAGTGCCAAGTGAGGTTCAATACCACTGAATACATCAGAATACATGTAACAGGTATATATTGATATCTGATATGCTCTGTTACTATACATGTATGCCCTGCTTTGAAAATAAATACAGAAACATAAAAACTGCAGACAGAATTTCCAGTCAGGGTACAAAAAGAGAGAGAAATAAGAATAAAAAGATCTCTATATTTATCAACATGGACAACATGGCCTTGAGCGCCGTCACAACCTCTCGTCTTTGCAATCCCTTAGTTGTTCTCCTGTTTCCTGCCCTTCCCCTTCCCAGCCGCCAAGTAAGCAGAGGTCCATTCATTTCCTGTAAAGATTGCCAAGCTGTGTAGCTCTAGCTGGTTTTACACGCCTTTGACATCTCTGCATTAAGAAAACAAAATGAGCAAGACAACCTTTCCTTTGACTGTTTGCTCTAATATTCTGTAAAGTTGTAAAGTTGTCCTGTAGTGCTTTGCACAGCCAGCAGCAGGCTTGGTGCACGCGAAATAGATGCAAACTGTTGTTATTTTTTCAACCAATGGCAGCTCGTCTTGCAGTACTCACCGACGCCTGCTGACACATCTTTAATTGAAATGACTCTCTGCTGTGTGCTCTGCAGTAAACTCTCTCACAGCGCTGTGCCTTGGGACACATTCCACTGTTGCAATGGAGTGCAACTGAACTGAGATACAAGGTTACCACAGCAATAGTAACTACAGTTCCAACCCGAGCCCTATCACTCATTGTAAGAACGATGCTCATGAACCGGCGTTATCAAAGATCTGTGCTGCTGTGCATGACAAAGAGGTGTCAAAGTTTTTCCACTTGGACAAAGAATTCCCCGAAGCCTTTTCTGGGTGACTGCATCGGTACTATATGTGCACTACATGTCTATCTGATGACTTTGTGCAGTAGATTATCATTTTTTATTATTCCTTCACAGCCTACAGTGACAGACGACCAAAGGACTCCTATCAAGCTGTAATGACAGCACAGAGATAAAAGCGCACCTGAGTCGCTCAAACTCCACATCGTCCACCAGGAAATCTCTGGTTTCGACCAGCTTGTGGATCTGCTGCAGTAGTTCTTCTTCCTTCTGCCGGTCCTCGTTGGACTTATCATTATCTGCAGCACAAGACACCTGAGAATCTAGTGTTTTATCCAGATGACCTACCTTACTTTTCCATATGGAAATCTATCCATCAATTTATTTAAAGGAATACTTGGGCATTTTGGGAAATACGGTCACTAGTTTACTTGTTGAGAGTTAGATAGGAAGGAGGTCAGGAGGCGATTAGCTTAGCATGAAGACTGGGAGCAGGGGGAAACAGCTAGTCTGGCCCTGTCCAGTTCCAGTCCAACAATATGTGCACCAATACCACTGAAGCTCTAAAGCCCTTTTAATATGTATATTAAAAGAAATGTAAAAGCAGTAACACTGTTCCTGCTCCTGATTTTTTACAATTTTTGTATGAATTAAACAAACAAGACATAACATGTTAGTTATTGCGCTTTAGGGGTGCTGGTAGGCAGGTTTTTGAACTTTGGAGACAGCCAGGCTAGTTATTTCCCCATATTTCCAGTTGTTATGCCAAAATAAGCTAGCTTGAAGCTAAGTCTAACTGCCTGCTGGCGCTATCTTAATATTCAGCTTACAGTCCTGATAGTGACATCCTTATTCTCATCTAATTCTTGGCAAGAAGAATTTGAAGAACAACCTCATGTCCCAAAATGTTGAATTTTCCCTTAAATATTTTTGGCCAGTTTTTATCCTCCATCAGCAGTATGTTGATACCCAGAGGACTCCTACCTGGTACGGACACTAATTTGTGCAGCTCCTTCTTCAGGCGAGTGATCTCCTTGCACAGCTGAATGTCGTCCATCCTGCAGAGGCATGATGGAACAAAAAGAAGCATATAAAACAGTTATTAGTACTGCACATGCTGCATGCATCAGCTCACGTCCTACATTAAGTGGGTGGCGAGGAGTGAAATATTGACTCTGCTGTATAGGAAAGTGAAATTCAAACAGAGAAAGCTTGATTTTGATCTTATACTTCACACAGGAGATGACGCAAAAATCGCTGTGACGTCTCTGAGTCAGGTAGCTTTCACTCCGCCTCTGTCTCTGTCACGCTTTCATTGGCCCTTCAAGTCAGTGGATCATTACTGACACTGAGGTGGGGTGGAGTGGGATTATTGTTTTAGAAATACCCACATACAAGCGCTCACAGGGTCAGACACAAAAAATCGCCAAACACATTACACCCATTCATCAATGTCAGCAGAGTGACAGCCTCGCCGCGGTGCCTCGTCTACCTGTCATATAAGATGCTGTCCGCAGACGCATAGGTGGAGAAATGGCCATGAGGTCTGGAATACAAATTATACGATTTACTTAACTCACTAGAAGAAAACACACCTTGGGGTTTGTTTGTTTGTGGACCGCTGGGGGGGAAAAAAAGGTGCTTCAAATCGTGACTCTCCATCTCTGTCCTCTTCCCATCCACCTCGTCCTCCTCCAGTCTCTCATTCTCCCACTTTATCTGATTGACTCTTGTTTGCTACTCCACACACACCAATCCTCGCAATCCCTCTGTTGTCTGGGCAGTGTTATTGCCCATCTTTGAGGGGAGTAGATGAATAAATATCCATGCATTAGCCAGTATCAGTGCACTTTTTTGGCTGATTAATTAACTGAATCAATCACTTATTGAACACGTTGTCCCGTGTGCCTGATGCAGACCAATCACAAATAAGATGCATTTATGGCAGCTAAAACTTTTGAAAATTTGACCTTTAACTACATTGATGCCACTCCGTCAAAAGTTTATTGTTTTTTAGGGATGAGGTCAGTCTCTTGGTCCAACACTTTGGTCCAGAGTGAAATATTTTGACAATTGCAGGATAACATTTTGCACAGATATTCACAGACCCCAGATGATGAATCCTAATGGCTGTGGCCTTTAATCCAGCACCACCAGACTGTCAAAATTTGTCCAACACACTAATGTTAGCATGGTACCATTAAGCTCAAAGCACAGCTGAGCCATAGTACATCGTAGTCCCGTCTCCACTTTTCATCTATTTATTCTTTTTATATTTTAATTTTGGTGCGCAATGAGCAGACCGCATCATATTACCGAAATAAGCAGTTGTAGTCGAAATTGTGACTCTGGATTGTGTCCAGTAAGTAGACTGGCTGCAGATGGCAGCAGCGGACTCACATGTATCTGAGCTCTGACTCCCTCCTGACCAGGACGTCCCTGATCCTCTCAATCTTAAAAAGCTCCCCCTCAATGTCGTCCACGGTGATGGTGGAGTCCGCCATGGACACCACGTCTTCCTCTGAGAGAGGGAGAAAGAGAGAGAGACAGAGAGAGAGACAGAGAGAGGACAGCATTTAGTCTTGCTGCTGCTGAATGTTGTAAAAGACCACATATTGGACACAATGTCTGACACAAAAAACATCAAAGTACATTTAGATGCTTATTAAAGAGAGTTACACTTCTTCAACTGACAAACACGAAATATACAGACGGGCAGACACATACATACTCAGCCTTTGAAAATTATCCAATTTGCCTCTGCAGAACAATAACTGCCTGTGACTCTGCATTTCAAACTGTACAAACAGCTGAGTAGATGCACTTTGGAATTGCTTGTTGAGGAGCCAAATTACCATGTGTCAGTGGTTGGCACGACTCACATGGCTGCGCTCTCTCTCTCTCTCACTGTCTCTTTCAGCATGCTCTATTGGCATGAATGTAACAATGACAATATTGCCAAAGTGCATGGTAATAAGGATGTTAAAAAAAAGAAAGATAAAAGGTACAATTCATAAATCAGAAAATTGGAAAGAAAATAAAATGTGTTTACACATACATGAGACTGTGGAAGTGTGTGTTTAAGGTTATTGTGTGTGTGTGTGTGTGTGTGTGTGTGTGTTGATGTTGGAAACACAGACCATATTGCCAAAGCATCAGTTAAAATAAAAAAGCAATTAAAAATCAAACAAATAGCAGAAAACGTATATACACATATGTTTAGTGTGTGTGTGTGTGTGTGTATGATAGCCTATGTCAAGATACTTATTTGTTATATTCTGTATCTCTCTCACACACACACACTGATAAGTTGCGTAAACCCAGGTTGGTGGATTTTGGTCTGTTGGCTGGACAAAACAAAACATTTGAAGGCATCACAATGGGTTCTGGGAAACTGTGATGGACTATTTTCTGACAATTCACAGACTAAACAATTGATCGATTATTTAAAAAAAAAAATCGGTAGCGTAATCAATAATCAAATTGTCAGTTGCAGTCCTTCTCCCAAAATGCAGTATTGCAAGTAATCGATGTAGTCAGTGGCAAACCTAAACATAAAACCTAATGTGACATCACATAGATATTAGAGGAAAGGTATTATTACTTTTATAAGTTGATCAATATTCAACATTGCAGTTTGTAGACTGACCGCTGTACAACATTAAATCAGCATTTACTGTAAGAAAACAATGTTGAAATTACAAAACAACTTTTAGAAAGCAAACAGCCACATGTGAATCTGAACCACAGAGTGAAGTCAAGGTAGAGAAACAGCTGTTTAGAATAAAAAGGATTAGAATAAATGTACTAATACAGCTAATACTTTTCAAGTGTAATCAAAAGGCATTAAATAATTTAAAGTGCGTTCCAAAAAAGGTAATTTCAGCTTGTTCCCAGAAACAACAGAATGGTCGGCTTTCAAACAATTACATAATTACTGGCTCGGTGAACAGTAATATTAAACACAATGATGTGCTTAAATGTCTCATTGCGCATGTCCTGTGTCCTGTACATTTTCAAAGTGTACAGTTCATAATGAAAATTCAATCTTCAATCTAAAACTAAAGCAAATAATATAAAATTGCACAATGTTTGTCTGGAGAGTATCTCAGCCACCATTTACAACAATGTGTATGCTTCCTCCAAACAGCTCTGTATACTGTTTGAATGAATCTGTCGCAGCACTAGAATCAGATACACCAGCATGTCCAACATTTAACAGCAGCCACATTCTAAATATTGTTCTAGCCATGCACGTCAAAATACATACACTGGATTCAATTTACCCTGAGATCCAGCAGTGACGGTCACAACTTTACTACTGAAGGAAATCACCACTGCCTGCTCTCGAATTGTTCCAGTTAGGACTGTAGACGTCCTGCATAACTGTCACTTCCCTGCAAAGAGCTGCACAACATTGGGGCTGAAACAGATATAACCAGGAGATAACAATAATACCACAGACAGACCTCCTCCTGGGGCCCTTAAATCCTCTTACACACAAACACACACACAAACACACACACACCATTACTTAGTAGGGCTCTAGTTTGAAATAACATTTAGCCTTGGGCAAGGAAGAGCTGACTGGGTTCAAAGTGCTGTGAAGACACGTCTTCTGCACTAGCAGGAGAAAAGGCAGACTAGAAGAGAAGTGTGTCATAATAACGCAAACTGAAATTGTATGACTTCAGGGTAGCAGTAAAGCATCGTGGGATCATTAGCCATGCCTAGTGATAATTGCCAGTTTACATGGACTCACATCGCTGCTAGCAATAGAGTCTTTGTTTGGCGGCTTGCAACTGTGGTCTGCTTTGTGTGACAGACAAAAAGAATTCCCGAAGCACAGACAGACAATCTAAACTCTGTTACTATGACAAATCTGCCTGACGTCAGTGTAGCTTCAACCCAACTTTGACGATTTACAGGAGAAAGCACTGGACTGTTACGCCGAGTATTCAACTGTTAACGAGGTCCTATCTAACTCTCAACAAGTAAACTAGTGACCGTATTTCCCAAAATGCCCAAGTATTCCTTTAAATAAATTGATGGATAGATGGATGTTAATGAGGAAGTATAAAAAGACGTACCATGGAACTATGCACACCTTCCCATATGTTTCGACAGTATTCATTAAAATGCATTGCATAATAAATAAGCCCAATCTCTAAATTAACACATTAGACAAACAAAATATCAACAATCTACGTTTGCATTTCTTTTTTCATTTAAAAAGTATTTGCATCATAAATAAGCATTTAGTGGCTTCCTTCTAATCTTAAAATAATAATTTAACATATAGCGAGAGAGAAGATCAACACCAGTCTCATTAGAGCCAGAAAGCAATTAGCATAGCTTAGCATGAAGAATGGAAATACATAAATACAGCTCATATCTTTAGTTTTTTTTTCAGTTTGCCAAATGATACCTTTTGTACTATTGGTGGTGTTTTTAATTATATAGCAGTGAACTGTTTTATTTGCCTAAACTTAAGGTGAGTTGCTTACTGAAAGGAATGACCTTGAAAAACAGCTGAATACACTCTTACTTGTCTAGCACAGGTGCACTAAATAACTATGAATGAATTGCTGGAAGGGAATCTCGCTGATGCTATTAGTTCCACCTGTGATTGTCTGCTGTGACAGTCAGCAAGACAAAAAGGGGTCTCTTTGCGATTCTAGGTACAGTGGAGTGTCCGATTCACAGGCTTTCGCACCCTTATCATGTCCAAAATCAAATATCAAATCAAAATCAAATATATACGACACACAAGAAGTTGTCTTTGGCTGCACTGAGCATTGTCCGCATGTGTGAAAGCGAGAGTGAAAGGAAAACCGAAAGAGCCGCTCACTCACTCTGTTCTGATCTCAAATTGCCACGCTGTATTCACGCTGCATACTCATTACACTGCAGATGTGAAGACGCTGAATGGGAATTTATGAGCAGTAACTTCAAAGCAGATGAAATGCCGTGCTTTAAAAAGTACAACCAGGATCTCCAGACACACGTATCCGGCGAGCAGATCCGCATTATTGTTCATTCGCTTGTCCTCCCTGCTGAAAAGGCAGACAAGCTCCAGTGACATGTAGCTGACTGAAACACTGGACTGTGAGCTGGGTTCAGCTCGGTTACTGCAAAGAAAATGTTCAACATGATGTCATAGGCGTTGTTTAGTACCTTCTTGCATCGTTAGAGACAACATGTTCTGCTGCAGAGGCTCTCAAGGACAGGTTACTCTGCCACTGAGCAGTTATGACTCATCGCTAGACCTCTCAGAAATGTTCCCTCCTTTACACTTTCTCCCCTTTCTCACTCTCTCTCACATTTGCCTTTTGCTTTTCCTCATTTCACCCCACACTGCCCCAAGCCTGCCTGTCCCTCTCTTTATCCACAACCCCCGGAGATGTGAATTACATCATGGGCTCAGTTTACAGTCTTTGCTCGGACGCCGTCCCTCTCTTTTCACACTGCCACAACGTGCTTTTCACACCTAATGAGGTAGAACAGCATAGTGGCAGATCAGAGCAGCCAGATGTGAGACCAAGAGGCAAAGGTGGAAGAAAGAGGAGGATGGAGGAGGAGAGGACATGAGGTGGGGGAAAGCAGGAACGAGGAGTGAGATGGATAAAGGAAGAATGAAATCTTCCAGTGTAGAGGAACAACATATAACAGTGTTTTGCACGGCTTTGCCAACTTCCCTCCTGACTGATCACATCAATACCCTTCACAGATGTGTCAGTCAGCATGACCAAAAAAACCTTGACAATATAATGCTGATGTGAGTGTAATTCCCGTATTTATAATGTAGGAAAGCAATGACCATCGGCACAGAGGAACAGAATTTAAACAAAACATGAATATTAATCTGAAGCTATTTTGATCATTTTATGTGCAAATCTTTTCAAATTCAAGCAGTTCCGGCATCTACAATGCAAGGATTTGCTGATTTTCTCTGGTTCATATTGTAAATTGAAGTCCTTTGGGTTTTGGACTGTTGGTCGACCAAAAGAGGACATCCGAGTACGTCACCTTGGGCTTTAGGAAACCGAAGGACATTTTTCTCTATTTTCTGACTTGTTATGGACCATGCGATTCATAGAGATTTATCGATAATGAATGAGTTGCAGGATCGCTGAGTAGTTACACAAGTGGACACACACATACACACAGTGGAACAGACACCTGTGGATTCTTGACATTTTCAGAGCTGCTGCCTGTGCTGAAACTAGAAAAATATATTGATTGGTTGATCAACTATAAAAATGAGCCAGATATCAAAGGCAAAAAGACAAACAAAAAAAACCAAAACATATATATATATGATAGAACACAAACTTATGGAGCCTTACAGGAACATTGGATGCCGTCATATTATATACATGTTATAAACAGTGTAGAAAGAGCTCGAGGTCACTGTAAATTCACTACTCACAGATACCAATGTTATAGTAATAAGAACATCCAGTAATCCGACACAAGAATTGAGAGGGATATTGAAGCAGATCTGAATATATAATAATAACAATAACTGAGTGTTTGTTCGTTAGGTAACCTGGTTTGTTGCCGTCTCTGGTCCATTCAGTGCGCTCCAGTGAACCGTATTGATGAGGGGAGCCTTGCTTCTTCTCCATCGGTCCGGCAGCTGCGCTTCTCTTGCAGTCGGCTGGCAAACAGCGAGGGGACGCTACAGGGGAGGGTCCTGCAGTCTCACTCCGCCGCTGTGTTTCATTGAGTCATCACTGAGTAACCAACCTGTAGACAGAGCGAGCTGCTGGTCCCCCACCAGCTCTGGCAGGTGAGCGTGCAGCGCGGGAGAGTCGCGCTGTGTCGACCAAAGCTCACGCTGCAACTCAAATGGCGACATCTGGTGGCCACTGGACGGACCGACAGCGCAGGACGGCTCACTCCACCGCGCGTCGAGGCACAGCTACTAAAACTCACGTCCTCGTTTCATCCAGCTCATTAGTAAGGAAACACAAAGTAGCAATTTTCCCACATTTATTATGAAACACAAACAAACTCATTTACTTACACAATTACACTTTGCTTTCAATGGCATCCTCTTTATGTTTTATGTGACATGGATGAAAATTACGTGCAAAATTGATCATTTTTTTACCCTGCCATGCCAGCAGACACACTCACACATCACTTCCAGTTCCCAAGCAGGTTGACCTTTAGACCTTTACTGCCTGAGATCACACCTGCGGGAGTGCATCAAAAATATGCACTGAGCTGTTATTGAGTGTATAATCTAATAGTTCTGTGGTAGTGAAGCCTAGATAATAAAAAAAAAGCAATTTTATGGATAACAAATAAACCAATAGCTGTGTTTTATACTGAATGGCCCTCTACGACTTAGAGGATACCATATATTTATAACATAATTACACAGTCATACGTCATGCTTTACATACCCTTACTCCACTCCCACAAGTAAATGATAAAAAAACCCAAAACCTGCTGTTTTAGTGCAAATAGATGCAGTTTAGCACGTGTCATTTCATACTCCATTATCATTTCCTACACCACAGTGACAGAGGTCAGTTTTCACACCTCAAGGCTGATACACATGAGACATTTACTGGCATATGTGCAAGTTTCACTTTTGAGTGTCCCCAAGTTTAGCTCCTCGTATGTTATCAAGCGTGCAACACAGACTTTTGTACATCTGGGTAGTAGACAGTAGCTCCAAGGACAAAGTCTGCAGTCTGAAGTCTTAACAGCTACTTTCTGTAGCTCAGCCTGTCTGTGCATGAATCACGTATCTGTCTAACACAGTAAAACACAAAATTTGCTTCTGTTCTGTAGTTATTCTGCGAAATTTCACGTGGCTTGAGCTTCTGCGCTGAACATAGTGTGATTCTAAACCCAATGCTGATGGCAAACGTTTGCACCTTCATAACAGCTTACATAATGCAGCAGGCGCAGGAACAACAAGTTAGCCATCAGCAGTCATCGTACCAGTCTTTCAATAGCTGACAGGTGAGCCGAGTCTGCATGTCTGCACTATTTTGTGTGTATTGTGTACAGTATGTGTGTGTCAAGGAGGCAGTAAAAGGTAGTGTGTCTATGATGTAGGTTACAATCAACCCTTCAATTCAGATTTTCCAGTTTGCCTGTGGCGCTTTTGTGGTAATGTCACATGATTAGTGACTCAATTGTCAGTAGTCCTGAAATCTTTAATGCATATAGGTACCTGCCTTTGCTTACTTGTTTTACCCTGCCAGTCTCTTCAGTGTCACAGGCAATATTTGCATTATTCCTGTCGGCTGTGGCTCAGAGGGTAGTGCGGTCGTCCATTAACCCCAGGGTTGGTGGTTCAATCCCTGTCCACATGTCGAAGTGTCCCTGGGCAAGACACTGAACCCCAAGTTGCCCCCGATGTGTGAATGCGTGTGTGTGAATGTTTGTCAGCCCTGTGTACCCCGCCTCACCCAATATTGGCTGGGATCAGCTCCAGATAAGATGATAGATTATAGATAATGGATAGATGGATGGCATTATTCCAGTCTGCATATTTTCGGTGACTGTCTTAAAGTACTGTATGCACAGTAGTTCACTCATGAAGAGTCGACTGCAAGATGTCGCACTAGTACTGTTGCCTTTGGCCTCACGTTGTATTTGATATATAGTATTTTTCCACACATGCCAAATGAAAACTTTTACTTTCAGGAGCAGCTCAGTATGAGTCCAAGGTGATTCCTTTTGCACTTTCATGCGTCAGACTGGACTTCCATTTTCTTAGAAGCAACAACCTTTCTCTCTATCGAAACGTCAGAGAGGATGGTCAAAATTCCCAGGTTTCTCTGCGGGCATACTCCATCATGTCAGGTGATGATGCCAGCAAATGTGTTGATTGGTAGAGGGAGTCCTTTGCTCATGTATTTGCTCAGTCCGGCATCTTTCTCTTCTCCTAGCTGGAATTTGGACCTCATGGTTTTCTGGACGCAGTACCCGGGATCAACACATGGGGAGATCTCGATGCTGCAACACAAATGTGTTCAGTACAGAGCCTATCAGTTTGGGTTGAACAGAAACTGGGTCCAGATTCACCAAGATTGTGTTAAAAAGTTAAATTTTCAGATGTGAGAGGTCTTATTAGTTATTTGCAGACGTGCAACAGAGCAATTTCAAATACAAACTGCAGGGTTCCACTTTAAAACCCACCATCGTTAGTACCCTTGCATCCAAAAGAGGCCTTCGTTGATTGGGAACCTCTTTGATCTGCTGGTGCTTTGATAGCAATGATGGCTATCACTGATAATTTTCTAACCAATTAATCCCCAAACCTTTATGTGACCTCTATTCAGAGATGTAACATGAAGTCAGTTACAGTACAGCTGAGTCTAGACTCTCTTACCTCTGCACATCTCTGTAGGTCCTGCGGCAATCTCTGTCCAGTTTAACAGTGAAAGATCGACTCTCCAAAGTGCGAATCTTAATGTTGCTGGCCCGAATTGTTGACTTGACAAAATAAAAAGATAAACTGATTTATTTTTGCATAAACCTTTTACATTCTGTTGAGTTGTTTTAAGATAAGCAGCCTTTGTAAGGATACTTCACAAACGATATCTGAGAACTTCGAGAGGTATTTCCTAGACTCACCACAATGTTGTTTTTAGTTTTCGTCGGAGATTCATTCAGTGTCAATGTCAAACAGTTCAGATCTATGAGACGAAGGCAAAGGTAGAAAAGGGGAGCATAAGAACAAGACACAATAATAAAATATTTCTTAAAATGTATGAAAAACTGAGTGTGTTACAGATAACACTGAACCTTCTGCTTCATTGGAGGGAATAGCGTTGATCTGAGCACCAGACGTCCTGACTGAGATTCCTCTGTCTGTGTCTCGGCCACTTAATGTCACCTGGACGGACACACACACACACCATGCAAGTGTCAGATGTTATGCATTCACACAAAGGCATCCGACACACAACAACACAATCTGAAATAGATTCCGGTAATTGATAAGGCATTTGGAAACAGTGACACTCCCATGGCAGTAATCTAATAAGGAAATAATTAATCTAAAAAATAAATAAAACACCTTACCTTTCTGTAATTCACAGAGACAACAGCTCCGCATACTTCTCCTGAGCTCTTCTTCTGTTTATCTGCTTGAGAGACAGGCATGTTGTTAAACCTGGCTGGGCACGCAAATGAAAACACAAATATTGGAAAAATACTGTACGTGTACACCCGAGTCACCTCTAATTGATGCTGAGATCTGTCGAAACTCAGCAAACTGCATTTCTAGATGGGTAAGAAACACATCTTCCACGGGATCCTTTGTCATGCTGGTGAATGTGATCTAAAGGAGAACAAACAACTTTTAAAAATGTGAATATTTTTGTGATAAACTTTTGGGTATAAAGCTGTTCTTCTCAGTAGATGCTTCAGATTGGAGAGTACACTATGCTTTTAACGCTCAGAAACAAAAACCTACACATAAATGTATCATACTACCTTAACAAAGTAGATACTGAAGTAGACAGGCTGCTGGCCGGTACGAACGTAATAGGAAATGACATCAGACACGAAGGGCTCTTTTGGCTTCCCTGGGTTCCTCTGGTGCTAGAGAAGACAAATGTCATGCGGATTTAACCTGCCTGCATGCATGATGTTTTAACCACAAACTTATTTTGGCCACACTTTGGTCGCATTTTTGGTCAGTAAAAAGTCAGTCTGCTTGTCTGGAAACACAACCGTGCTTGGTAATTTGCATATGTTCAGGCCAGAATCACTTTAGTAACAGAGGTTACTCTGCTGTAAGTTTAAAGTGACTTAAAGTTTATGGTTTTTGCGAGAAACACATATTTTTCTATGATGTCCAGAAACTTGAAAACTTCTGGAAGACAGAGGAGGATGCAGGAAATAGAGAAAAACACTTTTAAACAGATCACATTTAATCTAGTTGAGTATTTAGAGGAAATGAAGGGAAGGACTTAGCCAGAGAGCACTCAACATTTTCTAGAATACAACAAGCTCTTTCATAATTCTCATAAAGAAAAGTCACCTAAAGCAATGAATCATCTCTTAGACTGTTATCTCATTTAAATATTGTTACATTTTCTACATGGTCCTTTGCATATTTTTTCCAATTTTCTGGTTAGTCTATTTCCTGTTAAAGGCTTACTGAGTCAGCGCAGCGTCAAGACGTCTCTGAGTTCAGCTCACAGTAGCTGTGGTTTCAGTGAAATCAACCTATTCATTTTCCTCGCAGTAAAAGATGTTACGCAACTTACTGTGTTTCAACCTATGCAGAGAACATGACATGCAGTAATGTGATGTGATGATGTCCATAAATCATTCAGACAACACAAGCTACAACAAAGTGGAAGAGAAATTGTGCAAGTATAACGAGAGAGAGAGAGAGAGAGAGAGAGAGAGAGAGAGAGAGAGAGAGAGAGAGAGAGAGAGAGAGAGAGAGAGAGAGAGAGAGAGATCATTGTTCTTCTCTCTCACGAGCCACTCAAACACAACGTTGTCGAACATGATGAGCCTGCTATGGAAAAAAGAAAAAAAAAAGGTTTTCCTTTAGATTTGTGTGGAATTGTATCGTACCATCTCAGCGAGTTTGGGGATCATGCAGCCTAAACTCTTGATGTTAGAGTTGTACCACGGGTCCACCATGCTCAAGTAGGAACCAAGAGTGCATATATTCCCCTTGGACTGATGGAGGTTTTCCTAGAAGACAGGAATATGAAAGGGGAAGTAGAAATACATCAAATTTGTCAAGTCAAGAGAATTGAAGAACAAGACAAGTCTGAGAGTTTTCTTTCTCTAACATGTTTTCAGTTCTACCACCAAAATAATATATATATCACATATATATATCACAATAACATATCAAGAACGGCTGTACTCATGAACCTGACGCTCATTAAACATCCAGCAAATGTATATATGCTTTTAAGAAACAAATGTATTATTTATTTTGAACATCCTATACAATTCTATCCCAGTTTCATTACCCTTGAAGTTCCTTTAAGGACTCCTATAGTACCAATTATATAACCAGACGATTGTTCTCAGATGAACTGCAGCCAATGTAATGTTTTGGAAGCTTCCCATGCAGCAGCACAACATTATAATAAACACACATTGTAATGGGCATTTTCACACACTTTTGACTTTGACACAATAACAGGCCAATAGTGTGTTGACAGGAGGAAGTTGGTTTACCTTGACAGAGGAGAAGGGAGTTGTAGCCTTGCAAACAGGGATGTAATAAAACTGGAGGTTGAGTTTCATTGTAAGAAAAAGCCTCCGCGCTTCCCTTTTCCTGCAAAGACAAACCACACATTCGTGAGAAGCACAAAGTGTGTGCATGCTTTACTGAGCAGTTTGATAATCCCAGCAAAAAGGTTAAGGAGATCAAGTCAACATATGACATTTGCAGTACTGATTATCTTCCCAAACCTGCCATAGAAAGAATGTATGATTATTATTATTGACAGTAACGAAATTGTACTGTTAGACTTCATACAGTATATACACCGATCAGTCATAACATAATGACTGCAGGGAGGCTCATATGCAACAAACATTACGATGCACTGTGTGTTCTGACACCTTTCTATCAGAACCAGCATTCACTTTGTCAACAATTGCAGAGATGCTCTCACCGTTGTTTAGCCATCACAATTTGACCCTCATCAAAGTCGCTCACATCTTTCCACATGCCCATCTCTCCTGCTTCAACACACCGAGGACATCAACATTTTCACTTGCTGTCTAACATATCCCCCCTACTGACAGGTACCATTGTAACGAGATAATCAAGCTATGGCTGATCGGTGTATACGTAAAGAAAATTATTATTTTATTTTTTGTCTTCTCATCATTGTGCAAAAACAGCAGTAAGTATTTAAGGAGGGGAACACAGAGTTGTCAAAGAAGGTTCACCATGTTGTGTTTGCATCTTGTGAGTCCCTCACCTCAAGAAATAGTAGGCCTTGGCCAGGCGGCCCAGTACCCTGTCATCCCCCATGACAACTATCCTGGCAGTAAAGTGTCTCTGCTGCTTGGGGAAGGGGTTCTGCATCACGCTGCTTCCTGCCCGCCTCTGCAGAGTTGCCCCTCTTCTTCCGCCACTCCCTCCACTTCCTCCTCCTCCGGAGCTTGCGTGGTCCTCCAGCGTGTCCTGCATCAGGACCATACTGTCCTTCATAGTTGGTTTCATCTTGATGCCTCCACGGCGTAACAGCTTTAATGACTCTTGCTCACTGGGAAAAAGCGATGGTTTACTGTCATATTCCGAGTCCTACTCATTTTAAGATGATGTTCAATGGCTCTAAAGGTCTAAAAATGGAAGGAATACTTTACCACAAAGACTGCAAAGTAAGTAAACTACATGACCCTAGCAGCAGGCCTTTAAGTAATGCAAAATAACAGGTATTAGATTTACCTTTTGCATTGTTCCCATGATGCACTCAAGCTGGCCGTGTCCAGAGAGGACAATGAGGAGCGATCAGTGCTGGGGGGCAGGTCTCGCTCGATGCCGCTGTCGTTGGACATGATGGAGAAGCGAACCATGTCAGATAGCATCAGGTCGGTGGGCGACTCACCCAGCTCAAAGTCCTCCTGCTCCTGGCTGAGGGAGTGCTGCTCTGACATGGAGCTGGATCGAAACCATTTGGCCAGCTCTCTCCCTGTCAACATATCAACAGTCATCATTTACACAAATTCAGAGGTCACATGGTGCAAGGCAGCACACACCAGGGTTCTAGGGTTCCAAGACTTCTTCACTTCTTCCATCTGAGTAATCTATTCACATTTCTGCAGTGATGAGGTGCGCACAGTTGTTCAGCGCCGTGTGTGATTTTATGTAATCTTATTAAAGATATTAGAACACAGAGCATATCCACTTCATTAACACATCACATGAAGCTATCAGAGCTTTCACAGAATGTGCAACTATGAGGATCTACACTTTTAGTGTGCACCATGCATTACTGAGAATTTAAAGAGGAAACTGTATATCCACACATGTCCCATCCAGTCCAAAGCTGTTTGGTTTAAAGTGGTTTGTTACAGTAAGTAAGTCCAGCTCTGATAAACTGAGTTCAACTTAGAGGAACAATCCAGCCCTCAGATATGCTCACACCTCTATAATAACTATAATTTGCTTTTTAATGATGTATTTGCTGTTAAACAGCCTCATTTCTTCTACTTTAGTAATTTACAACATATTCCAGAATGACTTTCAAAAACTGTGTGCAATCGAGCTACACTGAATTTAATTAATGTTTATCATCTAATGAGGTCACTGTCAACTTTCATTTCTAAAGGGTTTTTCTCTGTATGACAGTGCAAAAAGGCCTTTCTCAGGAAAAACCCTGTCTGTTCTGTAAAACTTGGGCATCTACTGGTTTTTATTACTACAGAAATATATATATATATATATATATATACACACATACATACATACATACACACACAAGATATATATA
>JAVQJF010046569.1:0-16835 GCA_036023855.1 Gadopsis marmoratus
CCCCCCCCCCCCCCCCCGGCCCGCCGCGCCGCCTGCTGATAGAGCAGCGACTTGTTCACCACCCAACAGCCGCCGTCTCCCAACACGTCAGCGCGGTAATCGCCCGGGGGGGCGAGTGCGTCCGTGGGGGGGGTTAGAGGGGCCGGGAGACGCCGTGAGCGCTCGATTCCCCTCTGATGGATGTAGGTTACACACAGACCGCCAGGTGTAAACACCAGCTGAAATTATGATAAAGACTTTGAGATTTTTATCAAATCCTGCAGCGGCCTGACTTTTCTAACCGTTATTTCATTTTTTGCTTTTTACCATTGAGTTTGTTTTCTTGTTCCTTTTTATCTGAAGCTGCTCTTTCCTCATAACTTTCACTTACATTTGTCTGTTTCGTCGCCATCCCTCCATCTTTGTTTCTCCCGCCAACTCTTGAACCCTGACTTTTCCCTCCTCCAGCCGCCTGTCTTTCATTGGTTTGTTTCTCTCCTCGGCTCGTCTCGTCGTTTTCCGTCTCCTCTTCTTTCTGCTATCCTCATTTAGTTTGATACTAGTTGTCGTCGTCTTTCCACCTTTTCCTCTCTGCAATCTCACTTAGTTTTTCACCGTTTTCTCAGTCTTTCTTTTCCTCCGTCCTATCCTCCCGTATCTCCTCTTCTCCCTTTTGTTTTTTTGTTAACCCTCTTTTTCAGCTTTGCAATCTCTCTCATCCTTTTTCTTCTGCCAACTCTTTTGTTTTCCTTCTCTCTTCACGTGTCTTCTCTTTTACCCCCATTTCCATTCCCTCGTCTACCTCGGTCCCACCGTCTCCTCCTCCTCCTCTTCCTCTTATTATTTCTGCCAGTATTTAGTGTGCGGCATCCAGACAAGGTCATGGAGCAGTGTTTGTATATGTCTGTGTGTGTGCGCCTCGTCTCATCCAGGCACTCAGCCAAGAGAGAACATCTTGATCCTGCACTCAGGACATTGTGTGTGTGAGGCATTATTTTGGTTGTACAGACAACAGTATAATATTGAATGTGTGATGCTGTACTGGCTGACGGTACAGTATGTGTGTGTGTGTACAGTAGACACCCATTGGTTAACTCTACAGTGAGCAGTGTTTCTTCCTAGAATCACGATTTTGTGTCGTCGTCGACGGCTGTAGAGTCGCACACATGTTTTCACGTGTTTGTTGATGCAATGCATTGTGGGATTGTTGGGTTTACAGTTTTGCATCAGGAGCAGTCGGGGGGGGTCAGTGTCTCCTCTGGACGACCCACTTTACTGACTTGATTCTATATTTTGTTTTAACCGTGTCCTCACACAAATGAAAAAGTTGTCTTTTTATAGGGCGTGGCTGCGTACGTGGGCGCCGTTTTGAATCGTGTTAAACACCCAGTTTATTTATGCCTCGAGTCTAAACGGATCTTTCTGAGTCTTTCTATCGTCCTGGTGAGCAACGTCAGGGCATTGTGACACTGGAATGTCTTGTCACAGTGAGGTTGCCAGGTTTGGGACCATCTTGACATCCGATTTGAGAAAACGTGCTCACCGAATGTATCTGATATCTTGTGTTAAAGCCAGAGGTGGTCCGCAAAATTATTGTTCGATAAACTACTGTTCCTCAGGAAATGGTTACAAGTAACACAAAGTGTTGCATTACATTGGTTTTTATGTACAAATTAAATGGGATTTGTGTTTATTAGTGAGCTTTAGAGGTGTTGCTAAGCTAAGCTAGCCACATCCTGACTGACATGTTAGTAATATTCATATATCGCTCTCTCTCAGATCCTTTCTCAAATTGTGGAACTATTCATTTATTAGAACTTTGATAAGAAGTTTGTTGTTTGAAAAGAAATCTTTCCTCCTTTAAACATCATCAGCTACACTTTCTGTCTCTCTCTCTCTCCTGCTGCAAGTTTATGGAGCTCGCCCACATAACCCACGCTGGTGTTTTGCTCTGCTCGCCCGCTCTCTCTCTCTCTTTCTCTCTCTCTCTTTAATTTGACCAGAATATTTTGCTTTAATGCATTTTTTGTAAAATAACGTCAGCGTTAATATTCAAACTGCAGCTTATCAATGTTTCTCTCTTTGCAAAGCAGCCCATAAATATTAATGTCGATCAGCCACGCTTCCTCGCGCCGCCGCATCGCCGTCTTCTTGCATAGACAGACGTGTGTGTGTGTGTGTCAGTCAGTCAGTCAGTCAGTCAGTCTGACTGTGACTGTGTATGTGTTTGTATTTATTGTCTGTGTGTGATTGTGTATGCAGGCGATCTACAGTTAGTCTGGGAATTTGTGTTTTGTATCTTTATTTCTGTGTGTGTGTGTGTGTGTGTGTAAAAATGAGAGGGAAGGTAAATCTATTCAGGAACAATTTCCCTGCATGTGGTCTGATACACACACACACACACAAATGTGAGTGAGCAAACACACACGTACAGACAGTTTTCATTGTATTTCTTTGTTTAATCAACACTTACAGATGTGAGCGTCTGACGAACCAAACATCCTTTGCTGACGTGTAGTCGTCAACACGTTCACAGATGTGATCCAGATGTGACGTCAGGGTTTGATGGCAGTTTATTAGGTGTCAACAACTTAAATATAAAAACAAGTAGCCACATCTGTCTCTTCAGCTTGTAGACGTTGTCTGACTGGTGTCGACAGGAAGTGCACAGGACGCTGTGGGTTTTCTGAGACTGAATCAAAACACTGAAGTTGCAGGCCGTAAAATAAAAGCAGTGATATGAAAAATGCTAAGAAGCTCGGTGGTGCTGTGGACACAAGTGCGTAGTTATGTAATAATTTAGGTTTGTGGAAGCAGTAAGAGCGACTGAACAATAACACAATAAACTCCAGAAGCCTTTGTTCAGATTTGTGAAAAGCTGTGTTTTTTCTACATTTAGAGTCCAGATCAAGATGTCAAGCCTCTGCATTTACACGTGTCGATCCTGAACTGGAGTGACACCGAGAGCCGGAGCCAGTTTCAAACGTCATAATTGTTCCATCAAACTTCTTAACACATTATCGGTGGTTTATTTTTGGCCGCTGTGTTATCTTTGTTCCTGTCCTGGCGTTTCTGTCTGGGGTTCTGACTCCGGCGCTGCTGTAAATGACCTTGACGGTCGTTGGTTTTAGGGCTCGACGCTGTTTTTCTTTTTTCGCAGCTGTATTAGCCCTCTATGTGTAATGAAATTCACACATATACTAAAGGCGTGATTAGCATATATATTGTATTGACACAGTGGCAATACGCTCTCTCTCTCTATCTATTCGTCTTTTCCTCTCTCTCTCTATACCTTTCTCTTTCATTTTTCTCGTTATCCCCCCCCCCCGTCTCCCTCCTCTTTGCACTTTGAAGTTCAGCTGTGCTGTTTTCTGTAATTTTTATCTGCAGAACACGCGGTCGCCACATTGCTGCGATTATTTACAGTAAGGGGGGAAAATAACAACATTGCCACCGACAGCTGAATGTTTTTCCCATTTCATTTTCCATTTTCACAGCTCAGCTGAGCCTGTTATTCATGTTATTTACTGATGTACAGTGAGGAGAAGACATGTCAGACGCTTTAGGGTCAGAAATCTAATTTGTTCACTACTCTCGACACCTTTACATCCCTTCTTCATTCTCTCTCCTGTTTCTCTCGTCTGTCCATTTAGTTAATTGAGCTTCATTGCATTAAGCCTTTGAGATAAAAATGTCCAAACACAAAGAAACGTTGAGTCATGTGACAATGTACCTAAACATAAGGTTGTCGTCTAATGTTTTAGATTGTCGGAGTAACACAACACAAGGGGGCGCCATCATGAAACCAAACAAAACGTATAAACTTCTCCATTTTGGGTTAGTTTTCCTCAAACACAGACAAACAATTAACAAAGGTAATGGAAGCATTTCCAAACAACATGATGAATCTGACGTCCAGTGGCAGCTTTTGGTGCTTTGTGATGCTCAGTGCTGCAGACGCGTTGTGGTCGGTGCCGAACATTGTTTCGGCAGACTTTGATTATTTATTTATCGCTTATTAATAGCTTGAATTTGTATTTGAAATCAAATAGAATAAGTGAGTTTTGTGTTGTCGGGTGTCGTTCAGCTTCAGGAGGCAGAACTACAAGACGTCTCTCTGTGTCTGTCCGTCTGTCCCCCTCTCATTCATGGTGTCCATTGGGGCTCTTCTGTCTCCTGCCAGCCATTCACATTTCCCATGGACACGGAACACACACACACCCAGAGACTGTGTTAAGTTTCCGTGGTTACTGAATGCCTTTTTCATTGACTGTCCGTTACCATGGAAGTGAAAGGACGAGAGGAGATGATTAGAGGAGAGGAGGAAGGCAGGAAGGAGGGTAGAGGAGGTGGCGTAGGAGATGATGGAAAGGAGGAGAAACAAGAAAAAAAAGGTAACGAGGAGGGAGGAGACGAGATGAAGGGATAATTGGTGAAGAGCAGGGTGGGAGTGAATGTGAGAGAGAGGAGCAAAGACGTGGAAAAGGACGTAAGTGAGGAGAGAAAGGGTTTCCCGTTCCCTCTCCTCTTCCTCCATGCGGTCTCCTCACTTTCTTTATCGTGTCCTTTCCTAGTTTGACATCGAACAGACTTCAGATCATGTGAGTAAGACTAAGTTCTCCAAACCTTTCCCATCAAAGGGAAGCTGATTTGTGGGATCAGATAACGTGATTTGGCAGCGAGGACACTGACACACACTCACACACACCACAAACACACGCCACGAACACACACAGTTTCCATTGACATGCATAAATCCAGCAATGCATAAATACATGCATAATCCATAAAGAAGAGCGCATGCTGGCGAGAGGGTATACTGTGTGTGTGTGTGTGTGTGTGTGTGTGTGTGTGTGTAATTGCTGAGCAGCGTCTTGGCTCTGATCCATGACATCAGTGTCTCTTTCTCTTTTTGCCAGGAATTAGACTGTGATTGGCTGAAACACACACATTATAATGCGAATTCCTCCTTTAGCTGAGTTGAGAAGCTCAGATTCGAGTTTGGGCAGCGTTTCTTAGTTTCCCCTCCTTCTCTCCGCTACATGTATAACTGAGCCGTGTTGACCAGTAATCCCACACTTTGCTGTGTACGACCCGCTGGGAGTTGAGAAAACACATTGATGTTAATAGGTAATCCTGAAGTTTTCAGCCGCAAACAGAGGCATATTATCTGTTTTAGATGTAATACATGTATTGACCACTGGGGGCGGCAAACATCTTGAGCAGCTACTGTTTCAGTAATGGAACAGAAGAAGAGCAGCTGGTTTATCTGTTTGCAGTGCAGCCAAACAAACGGTGTGCTGGCATCATTGTCGCGTTACGTTCCATAAGAAAGAGCTGAAACAACGAGTCAGCTAATAAATGACTTAATCACCTTGGAAACAATTTTGACGATCCATTAATCATTTGGCTTTTTTTGTTTTCTGGCAAAAATGTCTGCGATAGTAAAATTTAATTTAAAAATTTTTTTGGGGAGTTTGGAAAGTTGGTCGGACAAAACCAGCAACAGGACGTTGCCTTGCACTGACGGACCAAACTGCAAGTTAACGGATGATGAATATAATCGGTAGAATCCAGCCGACAGGCAGCGATGTTGTTGCGACGTTAGTTGTGAGCGTTCGCTGGCTTCCGTGTTCTACGTCGTGTCCCGTACATACGTGTAGCGTTTGTTGTGAATTCCTTGTGCAGAGATGTGTAATTTGAATCCCGCGTGGGGAGCTGTGGACTCGCATTAATAACGATGAAAACTGCTGCATTGGGACGCAGTTACAGATTGCTAATATATTGAAAGGCTATTGCTAGATAACACCTGCTTATACAGAACCATACGGTACCAATAATGGGGTTTGAAATAAAGAAAATGATGAACTTTGAGTTTTTGATATTTTATTTACTGTATTTCCATAAATAAAACAGTCTCTGCATCAGTGTGCGCGCCATCATCTCCTCCTCCTCCTCCTCCTCCTCCTCCTCCTCCTCGCTGCAAATCAGATATGACAGGAAATATTGTCCTTGTAATGGAGACTGTCTCTGCAACACACGCAGCTAAATACATCAACACAGAATGAAATGCACTTCAACAGATTGTACCTGTAGGAGGCTTGAACTGACTCATGTTGCGTTATTTTCCTTTTGTTTTTCTCGTCTGTCTGTCTGTCTGTGTTGTACATCTGATTCATTTGGTCTCTTAACCCTGCTGGCCGGTAGAGCCTCCGTATACAGCTCTCATTAATGTTTATTGCATAATGTTTTCATATCGTCAGTTTTTTTGTTTCTGCCGTTCCTGCTTTTTAAATTTTCGTTTCTCTGTATTTGCACCAATATACCGAGTCGAATTGCTTGTATTTGAAAACCTACTATACTAAACTAATAAATAAACTTGATTCTGGTTAATAAAGGAAACAGGTATCATTGAACAAACTTAGGCCAAACTAATGCATCAGATCTGCATTTAAAGCCCCAGCTGTTGGTGTGTTAAGAGACACAGGGTATCACTGATTCCACCTCCTCTTCTCGAGTCTTCCTCATTTCTTGTGTAATAAATCTACGTGGCAGATTATGTTTTTTAATAATTTCTCGACATCACCTGCATCATCCAGCTGCAGTTGAACCGGACGGAAACAAAGGACATGCGACCGTGCGGTGGTTGTTTTTCAGACTTTTATGGGCGAAGAGGAAATTTCCATCTCTCTGCACATCTCTCTGCGGATTTGTATGCTTTTAAAATGTCTCCATCTCCCCAAAATCACGGTTTTGAAAAGTCGACGTGACAAAGCAAAGTCACCCCAGCCTCTCTTCTCCCAAAATAACACACCCTGCGACTTCCTTTGTGTCTTTTTAACCACGTTTTAGTTTTGCCCTTCAACTTGGACTTCAATCCCGCACTCAGTTGTGGGCTGCCTCGATGTGTGCCCCCCCCCCCCCCCGAAAACTTCAGTCCAAGATTTATTCCCTTTTTCAACAAGTTGATGTCTGGATGGGAGACGCTGTTTTTCCACTTCTCCTTGACTCTGAAGGATCAGGAGACGGAGGGAGGGAAAGAGACGCAGCCCAAAGGAAAGGAAAGGTAGATGTAGAGGATAAAAACTGCAAATAGCAGGAAGATGGGGAAAACATTTTAAATGTATAAACTCGTGTATTTACTTCCTCGTCTCACAGAGTGACTCAGACAGGGAAGGAAAGGAGACACTGAGGGATGGAGGAGGAAAGACAGAAAGGTTAAGATGCAACAATATTTTCTATCTCATTTGCATAACGGTCGCGGTCTCATCCCACGTTTCCTCCAATCGGCGCGCGGGGTAAACGCCTCCGATAGGCTGAGATGTGAAGGGCATGGCGACCGCAGGCGACACCTCGGTGAATTATTAACGAGGAGCGTCACTCTATCCATCATGTTAAACACACACACACACACTCTCTGCCAGATAACTGTATTAACACAGATATGAATGGAGATGGACAGAAAGAGGGGAAGACAAATCTGTCCTCCTTTATCAGCGGCGTTTAAAACGAGGCTGGTTTCACATTAAGCCAAATGATTTTATCAGCCAGACGTCTCTTTAGCGTATTTAAATGGGCTCTTAGCAAGGTTAAAGCAGCTGCAGTCTGTCTCCGAGGGGACGAGACTCAAAGCAACACACTTGGGAGTTCAGTTCTGCAGCTACAAACGTTTCCCACATCCTTCCATCACCTTTGCGTTTATTTCTGCTTGGGCCGCGTCTGCAAAGCCGGTCGCAGCCTCCTGGATCCGGCCAGAGAGCTCGCTCCGTCACACGCTGGCTGGAAGAGGTTGATTCGAAGAGGTTGAGTCCGTCGATGTGTCTGGTTTTAATTTTTTTGTCAAATGCAGGAGGTCCCCTCCCTGCAGCGGCCACACCCATCCAGGAAAGACTCATAAGGCTCTTCCTCTAACTCGACAACTTGTGTGCAGACGAGTCTCTGCCTCGAGACAAACAGCCCGCTGAAATGCTAATCTGAGCTGCGGGGGTGTGCGCACTACAGTCAGCAGATTGGATAACAGTGTGTGTGTGTGTGTGTGTGTGTTTGTGTGTTTTAGGGGTAAAAGCAGCTCTATTCTCCGACTGAAGCCCCATCATCCTCTCTGTTTTCATACTGACAGACTGAATGTCAAAGAGCTGCACGGAGCCCGGCCTGTCAGTCAAGGGCCGAGTGTGTGTGTGTGTGTGTGTGTGTGTGTGTGTGTGTGTGTGTGTGTGTGTGTATTGTGAGTTGCCAGAAGATCTGTGTGAACAGTGATGTGTGACAGACACACAGAGAGAGAGAGAGAGATTTGGAGCCCAGAGAGAAACCGAGTGAGGAGAAACTGAAAGAGGAAAAGGAGGGAGAGAGAGAGAGAGAGTGGTAGATCAAGGTTGGCAGACTGTGCTGCGATCTGAGTCTGACTCTTCTGGATTTACGGACACTCTGTTTTCTGTTTGTCCTCGCTCTCCCAGTCTTTCGTCCTTCCCCTCTTTCCTTCTTTTCTTTCCGTCCTACCTTGAAGGCATTATAAAATATTGATAACCTAATAACCTTCCCACCGCGTGTGTCACATTCTCGTGTTATCCAGACACGGTGGCTTCACATGGAGTGTGGAGAGATTTTACTGTCTCTCTTCCTTCAGTTAAATTCAGGTAAAACTGACGTTTTGATGACCGTCCAGGTCAGAGGCATCTAGGCTTTTCTAATAGGCCGACTTTGCACAAGCTACCAGTCTCCAGTTCGTATCATTTAGAGCTGAACAAGCAGGCCGAATAAACTGTGAATCTGCATCAGCTGAGACGCTTATTGAAGCCATTTTTATTTAATATATTGTGAACATGTGATCCTTAACGCTCAATCAAGGCCTCCACTTGTTGGACGTCTCTGTCCTGTCTGACTTCCTGTCTGCGGCTCTCAGCCACTGGTTCCTGCTGAAGATGTAAATATTTTAACACTGTAGTTTGTATCAAACAAAAGGGAGGAAATTGTGCATTTGTTGGGACTATTTTCAGCAGCGGATGAATCCACATTTGGTGCTTTAGTGGGTATTTGGGGCAGCAGGACTGTGTGTGTGAGTTTTAATAGTTTTTTGACAACAGTGGAGCTCCTTGGCACAGAGGAAGGGGGGACAAAAAACCTTTCAGAGTTGTTTTGTTCCAAAATGTCAAAAATGAGCGTTCAGTTCAAAGATTTGTAGTCGCAGTCGTTTGGCGGCGTTTTCTTGGTCTTTCTGTGGAACGAGAACGAAAGGAATAAAGAGAATGAAATAAAGAATGAAAAGAGTCCAGTTGGGTCTCCACTCGCTCTGCGTTGTTCCTCAGCCACACAGCTTTAGCATTATTGCATCAGTGTTTTGGGCCTGATGTGCAAAAGTCCTTTTTGGGATTTGAACCTACTCAAGACCGTTAGCTTGTTTTCTTCTTCTCACTCTCTTCATCTCGTCCATTTCCTCTCCTTTACTTCACCTTGTTTTTTCTTCATTCTTTTCTACCTCCACTCTTCAGAATAACCTCTGTGCCGAGACATGAGGCGCGCTTGTTTTCTCTTATCTCGCGGGTGACGTGTCCACTCACGGGGCTGTTTTTACGCGCGTGGCGAGACCCCTCGAACATCAAACGCACCGCGAGAGGTTCAAACGCGGGCCTCCCGTTCCAAAGCGTTTCTCTGTACCTCTTCAGATGTAAAGGGACGGTGAGCGAAAAGTCAGAACGTCTTTGCTGATGTTGAAAATTTAAGCTGATCCGACACGGAGACGCGTGAGGAGACGGAATCTGAGGCTCTTGAGATTCTTCATCTTCTGTGTAATCTGACTGTTTCTTTTGTCGTAGCGAAGGTGAGTCAAGAGCTAAAGAGACGCATTTTACATCCTTTTCATGATGGATCAAAACGTCTGGCTGCTGGTCGCTGCCCGGCTTATCCGACAGGATACACTCCGATCGAGTCTTTCCGTTACATCTGGAGACGGAGAGCATTTAATTTTTGCACGTGGGCGGCGCCACCTTGTCGCTTGGGTCTGCTAGCAAACAACAGACAACATGGTGGTGCGTCCTACCACACGGCAGCTTCTAGCCAGCAGGGTGAAGAACCTACAACTAAAGTGTTTATCAGCTGCCCAACCGAAAAACTGAACCTTTCGAGAAGACAAGATTGTGCGTGTGCAGCCAGCAGGTGGCTCTGCAGTATTATGTTAGCAGGTGCCTTAGCTAACTGCAGTAGCTTAGCTTGAGTTCGTCCTCTCTGGAAGACGCGGGGTGCTCAGATAATCCTCCGACATGCCGCTGCAATTTCCTAGACCGCCGTCCCCCAAAACACCACTGTACAGGTCGTCTGTGCCAGCAGCTTTGTACCACATTTCCATCTAATGTTAGGCGGCGACCTCTAGTGGCCGTAGTAATTATGACGGGAGCAAAGCAGGAAGTCGGGAGAGGCAGTATAGTACTCAAAAACAGATCTTACGCTCAACGAAGAAAAAAGAAAAGGAGGAAGGTTAGCGACTCTGTAGCTGACGTGCTGGCAAACGGTTGAAAACTATTTGTCCTCGGTGTCTGCGTTTACACGCTCATGTCTGTTTCCTAAAAAATTGGCAGGACGCGCGGTGTTTGTGTCATTTCACCTCAAAGCTGCGACGCCGTGTAGCTCTTAACAAGCAAAACGACCAAAACGGCTCCGACAGTGACGTTAAGTTACAGTAATAAGCGACGCGTGTGGTTTAACTTACAGCCTAACTAACCTCGTTGGGCTGCTTCACAACCGTAACCACGTTTCATTATTATTGTTACCATGACAACGCTGGTAGGCTGCTCTCCAGCAGTCACACATGTCGTCGTTTCCTATTCTGTCGTTTTTAGGTATGAGGACCTGCCCTCCTCGTTCAGCTCGGAAACGATCCCTCGTCGAATGTTAAAGACAGACGCATGTAAACTGAAACGGCTTTGTGTGTGTGTGTGTGTGTGTGTGTGTGTGTGTGTGTGTGTGTGTGTGTGGTGGAGTAGAGAAACGTTTAGTGACAGAAATGTACAAACTGAGAGAAACGTGGGAAACGGAGAAGACTGTGTGATGGAGGGTGTGTGTACGCTTCTTCATGCTTTCACACACTTGATTTATTACACTTGAGTGTGTGTGTGTGTGAGAGACACACTGTAGAGTGCTTCTACCTGTAAATGTCAGGCTGCTGTCCTCAGCGGCTGACAGCTAAGAAATCAGCGGTAAATCAGGCTGGTAGTTCGGCTAAAGAGGTGATTAATAAACATGTCAGCTGTGTGTGTGTGTGTCACCCTCCATTGACCTTATTTGCTTTAAGACGGAGAGAGAGAGAGAGAGAGAGAGAGGGGGGGGGGGGAGACATGACAGCAATGGAGAGGAAGGTGTCGATGGACAGAACAAGGTGAAGAAGTGACGGAGGCTGTATCGCTGTTGATTTACAGTAACAGGAAGTAGGCTCTTTAAAAGAATAAGAGCACCTTGTTGCCTCTTTGCTGCCTTGTTTCCATCCTGTTGATTGAGAGCAGAGATTCTTTCCTGCTTTGCGTCTGTCTGCCTGCCTGCCTGCCTGCCTGCCTGCCTGTCTGTCTGCCTGCCTGCCTGCCTGCCTGCCTGCCTGCCTGCCTGCCTGCCTGTCTGTCTGCCTGCCTGTCTTTCTGCCTGCCTGCCTGTCTGCCTGTCTGCCTGCCTGCCTGCCTGTCTGCCTGTCTGCCTGTCTGCCTGCCTGCCTGCCTGTCTGCCTGCCTGCCTGCCTGTCTGCCTGCCTGCCTGTGGACTGCAGTACAGGCCTCAGGATGCAGTCGTTGTTGGAACAGTGAGACAGCGAGGTTTCGCCCTTCATCACACTTAGCGCTGCGACCGCGCTGCTCTCTAATGGAACTTCATCCATTTCAAATGACACAAGCCATTACGGCCGCATGCGCCGCTCTGCAGCAGCGCAAGTGTTGCACGCTCTGGATCTATTCTTGGTATTTGCTGATAATGTGTTCAACCTAAACTGAGCCCCCCCCCACACACACACTCAGTCAGGCTGAACCAGCAGTGGATGTTGGAGGTTTTAAAACACACGTTTAAAAGATCATTATTACAGTTTGTACAAGAAACCGCTGCAGGACGAAGGTGATCGACGATGACAAAATCAAACGCAAACAATTATTACGTTTTTAAAGACTATTTTTCCGATATATTCATTCATTATTTTGTGTGCATCGTTTGTTTTGGCACTTTGCAACTTCTGGGTGCCTATTTCTTATATTTGTTCTCATTCCTTGTAAATCACATCCAGCTGTTTGTGCACCGTTTAGTGAAGTAACACGTTCTGTAAGCAGCACCAACGCTTTTATGCCATTGGAAAGTTTAATCAAATTGAATTACTGGCCAGATTTGTCAGTGAAAATAATATTGGACAGAATATTATAACGCATTATTGCCTTTCAAAGCTGACGCCAGCTAATAATAGCACAACAAAGTGTGAGTGCATCTCTGTGCTACTGTTCCATGTGATGTAGTCAGTTATGGTGTTTTGATCTTAACCCTAAACTGAATGAATGATAGTAGCTGTTGCCATGGCGTTTGGGCCGTAAACTATATTAAATAATGTTGTTTTGTTGGGTGAGCGAACAAATGAGCTTCTGAACGGACGCTTCAGACAGTAAATCATGTTTGTTTGGGAAGATGAAGTTTTGATGTTGGTGCAGTTAAACCTGTTGGGGTGTGTGTGTGTTCGTGTTGTACTATCTCTGTGAGGACAGCTGCAAGCTTTGTTTGAATCCGAGTAGTTTCTCAGACCTTCTAAGACGGACTGTCCGTCAGCAAGTGATCAGATCAGAACCGTGTGTCCAGACGTCGCCAAACTACTCTGCATGGGTTGCCATGGTAACGATGTAGGCGTCGGCAGCTACGTATGCTGGTGACGCTGCATGAGACCTGGAGATCCATCGTCTCGCGCTCCTCCGTCGCTCCAGACAAACGCTGGGCCTCAGTTCAGGGGTCGGCGTCCCCCATTCAATAAGAGCCTTTTTAAAATCTACTCACTTTTTAAATCTCTCCACTTTCCAAACATTTCCCGAGCTACCAAAAATATCTAAACGCTCCAGAAATGCCTTCGAATATTTCTGCAAAATTTCACTACTGTTTTCTCCCCAAAATGTCCTCACTGTTCAACGCCTCCACTTCCCAAAATGTCGTCACTCTCAACATCTGAGGCTCAAATTGGTCCTCGCAAAGATGGCTAAAGAACACTTGTGTATCTGAAGGGATTTAGTGTCGGCGTTGAACCTTCCTCTGGCTTTACTGCGGCACTGGAGCAAGACTGCCCGGCTAAACCTGGACCAACACACCCGGCTGGGAACAGCGTGTGTGTGTGTGTAGCACGGCGTGTGGATTTGACCCTGCCCTGGAAGCGTTTGAACATTCACATAACAATCGGAGGGGTTACAGCTAGTAAAGCAGGTGTATGTTAGTGTGTTTCTTATGTACGTGTGTGTGTGTGTGTGGCGTCGGACGCTGCTCGCTAAACTGACACATTTTCAATCACATGGTTTTATTCTGGGGAAATTGTCAAAAAAGAGGGAAAAGGGCAGATTTGTGCGGCTCTGTGGGCTACAACAGGACAAGCCAGGATTAGTTTTTCACTTTGTGTGTGTGTGTGTGTGTGTGTGTGTGTATTCTAAGACAATGCCCTGGTAGCCAATTTGTAATATATAGTCGGCCTTGAAAAATGGCCCAGATCTCCCCTTCGCTGCAATTTAGCTCCGCCGGCGCCCGGCAATACCCATTGTACCGCCTCCCACCACTGCCATTTTGTCCTGATGGAGTGTGTGTGTGTGTGTGTATTTACTTGCTTATGTGCATCTCAGTGAGCATTTACCCACGAGTTTGTCTTCTCGTGTGTATGTGTAAGTGCAAGCTTGCGACTGTGTTTATACTCATGTTATTGAATTTCTGCTTGTGCGCCAGAGTGTGTGTGTGTGTGTGTGTGTGTAGGTAGGTGTGTGTTTGTGTGTGTGTTTGTGTGTGCGCGCCCACATTTGTAGTGTTTGTTTAATGTGTGTACAGCAGATTTTCTGTGTGTGTGTTTGATGCAGTTACTTGTCCACTTTCCAAAATGACAGAGCGACACCTGAAGGCATCAGTCTGGAACTAATGGACAGATTGGTGAAGGAGAGAGAGCTGGAGAGTATGGAGGGATGATAGAAGGGTGGAGAAACGGACAAAGAAGGATTTAAGGATGCGAGACAGGCGCAGGAAGGAGGAGGGGAGTGATTTGTAAATGGAGGGATGGACAGTGGCGTGAGAGGAAAAGAGATGGAGAGAAAGATGGATGTAAAGAGAAAGAGAGAGAGGGAGTTGGAAATTGAAAGAGGGGGACAAAGAAAAAAGGGAAGGATGGAAGAATTTAAGGATGCGGAGAGAGGGAGTAAAGTGTAAAGTGGGAAATTGTGAGAGTGATAAAGATGGAGAGGGAAGGAAAAGGGGGATGAGATGGAAAAAGAGAGAAAGGAAGGAATCGTACATAAAGAGAAAGACAGGGGGACAGGATGTAGATGATGGAGGATTAAAAGGACAATTTAAGGAGTGAAGGAGTAAGATGTAAAGAAGAGGAAGGAGAGAGAGAGGGGGAATAGCAGGAAAGAGTTGAATGGAGAGAGGAGAAATGAGGAACATCTTCAAGCAGAAAGGGAGAGAGGACGGAAAAATGAAGGTATAAAGAGTGAGTGATGGAAAAATGAAGGAAGAGAATGGCAGGAAAGAGACATGGGTGGGGTGACGGGAAAGGTGGCAGGTGAGGAAGAAAAGATAGAGGGTTGAGGAGGAAACGAAATAAAGTGAAGAAGGTGGAGAGAGAGAAGAACAGAAAGAAATGGAGCATCAGAGCGAGCCAGAGAAAAATAAAGAGAAAGAAACGATGTGATTGGTGGCCTCGTTAACCTCTCTCCCTCCTGTTAATGGGAGACGCAGCAAATGCTGCTAATTTGCATTTCCCAAGAACTAAAACACTGTACGCTGTCAGTTGGGCTGTGTGGTGGTAGTAGTAGTAGTAGTAGTAGTAGTAGTAGTAGTACCTTTGTGTTGGCATCAGCGCTGCATTTCTAATACTTTTTGTCGGTGTGTTGTTATGTGGGAAGTGAGAGGAAAGATGAGATAAAGTCACTCGGCTCATTCTGTGAGGGCTCGATAAAAGGCTCCAAGTCCAGGTGTCTACAATATTTACAGGTCCAGTCCAGTTTTATTTGAATGGCACATGTCATACAGAGACTCTTTACAGTAAGACAAATAAACCAGTGAACGCGGTACATTACTACAACCCAGAATGTGTAACATTCAACATGAACGTCGGATGAAGGCACCAGCTCAGTTAGTCTGAAAGCAGCTCCGCCCACTCAGGCAGGTGTGAAGGCAGCCGGGGGCCTCTGCTCGGGTCCTTTCAGGCCAAACCAGGAAGTGCTGCAGAGCTGAGAATAAAGCGGAACACAGCATTTTAACACCAGGGTTCATCACAGAGGAAAGAGAGAAAAGCGTTCTTCTTCAACTCAACTGTCTCTGGATTGTTGATGGGTGGAATAAATAATAAATGTGTGTCACAAGGCGAGCTAGCTAACATGCTACCTAACTGCCCTGTGATTTTAAAATGAGTGGCAGACACATGTGCACAAGCAAATGTCTTCATGGGTAAAAACACGAACGCAAGCTTGTACTTTCTGCAGCGTGAAGATTCCTCCCGTCTTACACACATCGTGTGCTCGTCGTCAGCCACCTCTTTAAAGCTCAAACAGGAATGTTTAAAGACGGGCAGCAATGGCTGACAGACTCCCCTAAATGTTTATTTTAATAAAAGCGTTTTCCTTTGTTTGAGAGGTGACAATCGCAGACACGCAGGAAGCGTAGAGAGAGAATGGAATCGGACTGAGGTGGTTAAAGTGTACGTGTCGCCGGCGTTACGGGGACTTGAAGCTGCGTTAATCGTTTTCCTTTTAACCTCTTGTAGGCAGAATTCCACACAAAGCAACATTAGCCTCCACTGGGAGTCGTGTTTGTGTCTCTCTCTGTCCTTTTTAGCTCTGCTTTTGGTCTCCACCAACCCCTGAGGTTGATAGTTGCCTCTGCAGCTGCCATTCCTTCCACTTCCTGCACCGGCTGCCACTGAAGTGGGGCTGACGAGAGCGCTGAGACTGGACCGAGAGCCAAAAGGGAGCTGAAAGAGGCTGAAGGGAATCTGCTTTCCCGTTATACAGAGTGACTTAACTGTTTCTATAAAAATATGTATCAACATGACATCCTTGATGTCCTTAAACCTGCTGGACCAAGTGTCACAGGAAAGTGTGTGAAAGGTTTGACGCACGAACTGAAGAGAAATCGGTTTGAAACGTCGGATCCAAGTTTGTGGCGCGCTGATGTCATGTTTCATGATGCGACGGACATACTTGTTTTTTGTTAAAACGGGCTTCGCTGTGGAATCGGGACGCAGCAGACATTTAAAGAGTAACAGTCCAGCTGTGTCTGTGACGTGGTCTGAAGGTTGATGATGGTCAGACTGTCGTCTCTTGGAACCTGCTTAGGCCTTGTTGTGTAATCAGCAGAGTACTCCGACCTCGCGGAGAGCAAACCTGCCTTTCTGCTCGCAGATGGCTGCATTCTTTTTCTGTTTGTATCGTTGCCCCCCCCCCGACAGCAGTGTTATGTTTCCCAGTCATGCATCAAGAGATCAAATCTAAAAGTAATACAATCTCTGGACTTACATCTCGGTGGTTTAATTTGAAAACCAACTCTCTCGGCCTTCTCCCGCAGCTTTAAAACCCAAATAAGTTATGCCGCCGGTGCCCTCGCGTGGGGGGGGGGGGGGGGGGGGGGGGGGGGGGGGGGGGGGGGGGGGGGGGGGGGGGGGGGGGGGGGGG
>JAVQJF010046601.1:0-52038 GCA_036023855.1 Gadopsis marmoratus
TTATTGTTAGTATCACACCCTGATAGCTGTTTTATATATATATATATATATATATATATATATTTAGTGAAATTTAAACTGCCAGCAATAATAATACTCATAACACTGCTGTACAGCTCTGCCGCTCAGCCCAGACGTGTCCACTGGACGCTGGCTGCAGATAATGACCTGTTTGTTGTTCGTTAATGTGAGCAGAGCTGTGGTTCTGTGGTCTGGCCACACGAGACAGATGGCGACGCCTAACCTGTTGGCTCCCTCAACATACGATGCCGGGGGCGTCACTGATTAACCTTGCGTTGGCGATGCACGTCCACATGCACTTAGACACGCTGACATCAATACAGACGCAGAAGGAAGACGCACACACTCGTCTCTGTCCAAGGGGTTGGATGTCAAGCAAAACTCCACTTTATGTAATTTAAAGCCTCGGACGCACCTCCGAGTTTAACACACTGCGCCGCGCAGACTTGTGCAGCCATTAGGCTGGCTCTGCAGGCCCACAGCTGGTGGAGTAACAGCTTTATTGGTCCCAGTGGAAACAGCGGTTATGGCCACTCAAACTCAATTATGGCTCGCTAGTGTCCCAGTGAAACAATGATGAATATTCATGCAGATGAACCAGGGAACAGTTGGGGTGTGTGTGTGTGTGTGTGTGTCAGTGAATGGGCGTAGTCTGCCTAAAGTACAGTTTTTAGGTACTTGTACTTTCCCTTCTTTCAGAGGGAGATAGTGTACTTTTATCTGACAGAGATAATTTAAGTTACTTTTCAGGTTAAGATTTTACATTGATAAACTTAGGTTATTATTCATCTTTACATTAATCGTCACCAGTCACGATGACGATTTGTCTTGTTGGGGCTCCTCGTCGTGTTTCAAATGTCCATGAGTTATCAGTTCCAGCAGATTCCCCTCTAAACCTCTCACATGGTTTCATTGAAATAACTGTTTGGGGCCCAAAGTAATGAAATTGTCTGATATTTCACAAAAATCCCAAAAGTCCTTAAATACTCAATACAAATGTGTTTATCAGAACTTTGTTTTCCTTCTTTCCCCTCCAATTAATCATCTCACAACCCGTCAGATTTATCTTGTGACCCATTGGAGGGGCCCGAGGATGGGAACCAGTGGACTATACATAAAGTGCTTCAAACTAGCCAACCATATATAAAGTAGTTAACATTATTATTATTATTATTCGGTCATAGAGGCCATTTTTCTGCATAATGAACACTTTAACTTTTAGTATAATTTTCAGGTAATACTTAAGTGGACCTTTTGATGAAGGACTTTTACTTGTAATATAGTATTTTTACATTGTAGTAATGGTACTTTAAATGCTATTTAAGTAAAGCATCTAAGTGCTTCTTCCACCGTTGTGTGTGTGTGTGTGTACGTGTACGCTGGATCAGTTACCTCCCAGTCTTTAACACTAGCACCTTTTCTACATATTGACTCAGTTTTGCGGGTTCAAATGAGGTTTTTTTTTTTTTTTTTTACCCAAAGGCCTTAGCGACTGTTTGTTTCTAATTTGTGTTAGTTTACGTGTTTCCAGTTTTCTGTGAAGATTCTGTCTCCGCAGCATCATTTCTCCGCCACGGTGCTTCACACGCTGACTAGTCAATTAGACAAACCTGTGCGAATCATGTCGCCGTGCAAGATGAGAGGGCTGTTAATTCCCAGACTGTGAGTAAGTGTGGACTGCTGTAGAGGTCTGCTGGTTTAAATTCACTGGGTTTGATCATACTTTACCCTGGTAATAAGGTGCATTCACTTCTACAAAGAGGCGTCCTCACAACACAGATTGCTGGTTTTAATGACTCCCTCAGACCCTCTCGGGCTCTTAAATAATGATCTCACTCTCTGAGGTTTACAGCACTACAGCTCACAACTCACGCAGCACGCCGTTATGTCTCCTACTGTGGCATAAGTGGGGTATTGACTTAGCAAAATGAACCCTCTGTATTTCACCGACGGCCAAGTGACATCAGCTTCAACAAAGACAATAATTCGTCCCCTGGCTCCACTCTTTGGACCGCACCAGATAACTGTAGATCTCACATATGACGCTCTGGATAGAGTAATATTCATTTGTCAATCATAGTGTGAGGGACTGTTGTCTCTTGTGAGGATATTAGCGCCGGCTGCCAGGTGTGTCAGAAAGCTCCTCTCTTCCCTCTCAGCTTCCTCCGTCTCTAACAAATTACTGTTAGGCCAAGTCTCCCTGTTCCACGTCCTCGGAACGGTGTTAAATCTGTCGAGTCACGAGCATGAGAGAGAAAGGATAAATCCACTTTGTGTCCAGATGAAATGAGAGTGACGCTTTGGTCTGTGTGTTTTTTGAGGCAGATTCTCTTATTTGCAAAGACATCAATCTCTATCATGTCTGGTTTATGTGCTCCTTCTCTCTCTCTCTCTCTCTCTCTCTCTCCCGCCACTTGTGCTGCCATCTGTTCTCGATTAATGTGAGTTACGAGCAGTAATTGAGGCATCTGTTCATCCGGTGTGCATCCTTTGCTCCGACACACCAACGTATGTAGCACCTCTCTCGCTATATCTCTCACTCCCTCCTTCATTTTGTTCACCATTATGTCTCTTAAGCGCACGCTCCTTGAGCGGTTATGTGGGCGTGGAAGAGGAGTGACGTACCGTTTCAATTTGCTATAAGCTCGTGTCAAACAGCATTGATGCACCGCTTGTGGAAGTGGCGCACCGCTGAGAATTGGCATTTGACACTTAAAACAGAGCGGCACACCATCAATATGTTGGTGTCGGCTGTTTGCCGACTGCGTTTAAGGCAGCTGCTCTACAACAGCAACAAACGGAGGACTCGCCTGCTAGCTTTCCAGGCACCAAGGCGCCGGAAGCAACTGCACGACCCCGTGTGGCCGCCTACTGCCTTGCCTTCGATTGCAAGAAGCTCAGAAAAAAAAGTCTGTCACCGATATGAGATAGCAAGATTTAAGTGCGTGGATGGGCATCGTTTCGGGAGATTTTCAGGATAATGACAGATCTGGCGCCGCAAGATGACGCATCACAACCTCAAGGCAGTTGCATGACGCCACGTGGGGAAACATGTAGACTATACCAAAGGTTAGGACAGAGGGACATCACTGAGGGGCGCCATTTATTTTTTTGGGAAAGCACTCGTGTACAGTGGGTGTTTAGAGCTTTTTCTCTGAAAGCAGCGTCCTGCCGTGGCCGAAAATGACAACAAGCTTAACAAGGAGCTGCAACTCACTATAAAGCTCCGTGAAGCCGAGGGCAGCTGCAGATTCAGGTGATCATTAAACACTAAGAGAGACTTTGTTATTATAGATTTTTTTTTTTCATTACAGCCGCTGTAAAGTAGACCCTTTTTTTTGTTTTGGATCCTCTATAATAGTAGCCCCAAGAGCTCCCAGGGTGCTTATATATGGAGACAGACAAATGTAAGTACTGTAGGTGCAAACACACACTCGCACGCAGACGCACACCGCCAGGATTAGTCTTGTCCTTTTTATTGATCGCGTCACTTTAACTGACACAGGCCTGTCAGCTGATGCTGAAGAGGCTGTCTAAGTGCTCGGTCGGGAATCGGTGTGAAATACCTGCAAACCAGACACGCCAGACCCGACCACAGCGGTTTGTGAAGAGGCTCTGTAATCTGACAAGATATTGCTGAGATGCTCCAGAAGACTGCTGAGAGAGAGACAGAGAGAGAAAATGAAAAAACGAGACGGAAAATGTGTTTTGTGTGTGTGTGTGAGGCTGTCTGGACTGTACCCCCTGTATCTGCTTAGCAGGCAGCGTAGCCAGACTGAGCTAATAGGCAGGATGTGTGTGAGCAGGAGGCTGGAGGTGGCGGCGGAGGCAGACTCTTCCTGCTGTCACTTTCTGTCTGACTCTGGCATGTTTACACCCTTGATGGGGGTAGAAAGCTCTGACACACACACACACACACACACACACAAGTCAGCCTTACCTATTGTGCTGCAGTCGTGCAGAGATAACGACCGCCTTTGCTATGATTAGAGGTTTTCCGCCACTGATATAATCTTCCTCGTCCGACTGAAATTATCCTCCCAGAAGCTTCAATCAAGGCAAACGTAAAATGTATTCAAGAATAGGACATGATCGGCTAAATGTGAAACACAGCGTCCTCCGTACCGCAGCCAAGTCGGTGTGAAGGCGACAGATTTGAGGGGCAGTGCTAAGAAGAGGTGGGCAGACAGGTGGGGTGTCCATATGTCGCCCCAGCTACCAGCCCGGCTCCTCATCCCATCCCAGACCTGCTGCTCTCCTCGCCAGCCTGGATGAGGGTCAGAGGGCAGGCGGCTGTCTCTCTGTCCTCAGCGTGGCCACTTGGCATCAGTGCCGGGAGCTAAAGCAGAGCCGCCATCCTGGATTCCAGCCACCGTTGACGGACGTATCTGCTGCTGTCCGTGTCTCTGTTCGTAAGGGTGTTGTCTTTACACATCGGATTCTGTTTGCAGGTCTTTCTGCATACGTGGAAAAAATCATTTCGAGCCACTGCTTTAGTCCAGACTGGAACATCTCAACATCTACTGGATGGATTGCCTTGAGATTTGGTACAAACATTCATGTTGCCCAGAAGATGAGTCCTACTGACTTTGGTGATCCCCTGACATTTCTTCTAGCGCCGCCATGAGGTTGATATTTGTGGTTTTGAGTGCGAATGTGGCTCATTTGTGTTATTGTACAGTTTGTTTTTTCACTCAAATTTCTTGTATGTGAAAACCTACTTGGCAATAAACCTGTTTCTGAATGAAATGTCTCAATAATGTCATGGATTGCCCATATTCCCGTCAGTATGAATGACGTTTGATCCGATGCCTTCATCAGACACCCGATAGCGAAGCGGTTTCATGTGGCACACAGCAGCTACTTTCCAACTTGTTAGCAGCAGCAGCATATGCCCATAAAGAATCGACATTATATCGATATGTCAATTCTTTGTGCACGACTCACTTCCACTGCCTCCAAATGGCACCGCGGGGCTAGTTTTCAATTAGCAACAGCTGCTGAACCACATGGTAAGCTAGTTGTAAGCTAGTTAACAGTGCAGGTAACGCCAAAGATTGTCTATTTAATCTGACATCTGTGGCGGATGTGTTGACGTCAGACTTTATGACCTCCACGTAAATGCAGACGTGTGTTCCCAACTTTGTGACTTGTTCTTTTACTGTAGCAGCCGCATGCTAAGTGACGAAACTGAAAATGGATCGAATGGGGGGAAAGAAAAACCGAATAAGGTCAATAAGTACAGATAATTATGTTATCATTGTGGCTGTGACTGATTTCAGGCTTTATTATGGTGACGAGTTGTTTAAGGCCACCAGCCCGTAGTAACTTACCATTTATCCAAATTTGTGTTAATCAGCAGTGAAATGACACAGTGCCCTGTTTGCATTCTGCTGCAACACCGACTCACCGACCGCAGGCGTAATGCATTAGATTAGACGTGACCCCGGGCTCCATTCGTTTCAATGAAGCTGTCGGTAGACGAGGACGGGACAAAGACGAGCGCAGGAAGTGGCAGGCGGTATAGGAGCTGCCATGTAATCTAATTCCTCTTCTCTTTGTCTTCATTCATTCACTGTCATGACAGATTACACTTAAATGGGAGGAGGGAGGGCAGGGTGATAAATGACGGAGGGGGAAAAAGGGAGGAAGAGCGAGGAAGAGAAGGGTAGACGGCACAATTAAGTTACAGCGTGAGTGTGTCTTCTCCTCGAGCCTCCTCATGAATTTCATGTCATGATTCATTGTCTCTGGTCTTGCTGAGAAATGCAGGAGGGGTCCTAGTGTGTGTGCGAGAGAACTACAGTATGTGTACATGCTGTATTACAGCCGGACTCGCGTTCAAGCACAGTGGCGCTTTAATGATTTCAGTTACGAAGAAAATCCCACCGTAACAAGATACTTTCAATTCAGAGGAACGTCTTGAAAATGTATTTGAAAGTACTTAACAATAGCACCTAATGCTAATGTTAGCAGCTCCAGGGGTGGCAGCCTTCTAGTAGGTTGGTCCACCACTTTGGGCCAGACTGAAAAACTTGCATTTGGTGCCCTGATATCTTGTGCAGACATTCATGGTCCCCAAAGGATGAACCCTGACCCTCTGACCTTTCCTCTAGAGTCACTGTGAAGTTGACATTTTTGGTTTTGTATGAAGTAGCATGCTAACACGCTAAGCAAAGATGGAGTAACCACAGAGAGAAAATAGATGTCGATGTCTAACTTCTCTTCTTCCCGCAGGCCTACTTTCGTCAGGGGGTTGCCCTGCAGTACCTGGGTCGTCATGCCGACGCCCTGGCAGCGTTCGCCTCCGGCCTCGCCCAGGACCCCAAGAGTCTCCAGCTGCTTGTCGGGATGGTGGAGGCTGCCATGAAATCTCCCCTCAGAGGTAAGCTCCCGTCACACGGCAGATTCATACAGACAGAATTGACATCAACATTTGTTTCACTCTATGATGAGGAGAGTGAGACGCCAAGTTACCACTTTTCCGTTTCTGTGTGTGTACAGAGTAAACAAACCAGACTCCAAGAGGTGTCAGCAGGCTTATTTTTTAACTCTGGGTGAAGTCAGACTAGCTGTTTCCCCCAGTCTCCAGTCTTTATGCTAAGCTAAGCTAACCACATCCGGACTCCAGCTCGGTGTTTGGCGTACAGACATGAGGGTGGTGTCAATCTTCTCACCTGACTCTCAGCAAGACGCCCAAAATGATCCTTTATAATATAGAAAGATAGAAGCCCGGATGTGCACAGTGGTCTCCGATGTCAAAGTAAGATGTCAAGCTTTCTGAGGACTTTAAAACAGTGAGAATCATAAGCAAGTAGGTTATTGATTAGAGCCCATCTTATTGCAAGAATATTTAAAGGCATCTGCTCAGAACCGCAGAGATAATGGGGATTTGACGTTGGTCTCTATTTAGGACATCACGATCTAGGTTACGTATTTATTTATTTATTTTGTTAAGACAGTGTTTTAATTACAGCGTCTTTAAATGCAGACAGCACGTTGCCAGAAGAAAGAGAAGTATCAGTAACAGTGGGCAGACGGGGTCCTAATATCCGAAGGAGTTACTTAATGACTTTTAGAATCAGTAGGTTTGTAGGTTTTCGCATACAGGGAATTTGCTTTGGTGTGTTGATGCATAACAATAAACACAGTAGGTAGAATATATAAAGAAAGATAAAACCAGTACTGTAAGTCAAGAACATGAATATAAAATAGAAAAAATATTATAAAAATAGTAAAAAAGATCAAATAAAATAGTACAATATGAGCTGTACAGTTTTGTGCAGGAAATGTGCAAAGATTCACAGTATAAGAATATTTATGCAAGACAGTAGAGGGTTTGGTCCTGATGGGTCGCAGCCTCCTGCCTGAGGGGAGTGTCTGGGGTGGGAGGGGTCGGCCACAGTCTGTCCCTGAGGCGGTCCTGGAGGCGTGCAGGTCCTGGAGGGATGGCAGATTGCAGCCAATCACCTTCTCAAAGAGTGGGAAGTTGGTTTAGCAGCAAGTACTCTTCTACTGGAGAGTGTTTGTACTGACGAGGGACCAGAACCCTCATCGAGGTTACTGGTAATCTCATATCTGATTGGGTCCATATCCGGATTCAGGAATCTTACAAGCATGCTTATGTAAAGCCCTGAGAGCAGCGAAGGGTCTGGGTGGGTGTTGCTGCCATGTGTGTTAGCGTGAATTAGCTTCCCGTGGAGCTCACGATGAAATTCCTGCAAGTTGGATTCTTGATCTATTTGCCCCACGGATCGCGGTGCACTCGTATGTGCAGCGTGAGAAGATGAAGGAAGAGCGCATACAATCAGGAATGGTTTGCAGGCTAGAGTTGGCGCAGGATTATGTTTTTGCCCTTCAGCGGTGTGAGAATGAGAGCAACGCTTCTTGGGAATAGCCTTCTACTTGGCAAGCGGCAGCAAAGGGTCTGTGCAGGTGGAATTTAGCATCTGCTCATACAGCGGAGAGCATATCTGGGCGAGTATTCACAATATTTCCCTTTGAGGTAAAAGCATGTCGATCCAGACTGCTAACTCACCAAATGAGCAGCTGCTTTCTTTTTCTTTCAAAATAAAGGCATTGAAATTGTGTCATAAATAAAAAAGAAAATGCAGAAATCAGACATGTTTTTTCATCACATTTTTTCTAAAGAAACACACAAAACATATTGATCCAAAAGATTTCTCAGAAAAACGCCCCAGAAGCTATTTGAACTCTGTACATTGTTTAGTTTTCAAGATTTGCTCGTTTTTTTGTGCGCAGAGTGCAAAGGCGTTTTCATAGTTGTAAATCAATAAGCCACAATGACTGTTAACATTATTGAAACACACAAAACATATTAATCCAAAACCATTCTGAAAGTAGGAACATGAACAAAATAATAACATCTGCATAACAATGGAAATATATAGAGTGTCTCCTGATAATATTGCCCAGAGGAAGCATATATAAGGTGAATAGAATTGGTCCAAGCACAGAACCTTGTGGGACTCTGTGACTAACTTTGGTGCGTATGGACGATTCATCATTAACATGTACAAACTGATATCGATCTGATAAATAAGACTTAAACCAGCTTAGTGCGGCGCCTCCAATGCCAATTAATTGTTCCAGTCTCTGTAACAAAATGTGATGGTCAGTGGTGTCGAAAGCAGCAGTAAGATCTAACAAGGCAAGTACAGAGGCAAGACCTTTATCTGATGGAATTAGAAGGTCATTTGTAACTTTCACCAGCGTTGCCTCTGTGCTGTGGTGCACTCTAAACCCCTGGATCAAGCGTAGGCTTTTTAAGAAGAGGTTTAATTACAGCTACTTTAAAGGACTGTGGTACATAGCCTTTTAATAAGGACAGATTGATCATATTTAGTAAGGATGTGGTAAGTATGGTAAAACTTCCTTTAGCAACCTAGTTGGGACGGGATCTAAGAGACACGTTGAAGGTTTAGATGAAGAAATCATCGAAGTTAGTTGATTAAGGTTGATGAGAGAAGAACTGTTCAATGATTGGTTGATGCGGACAACGATCTCCTGCAGCCGCCCGGAGCTCCGTTTTCAGAGGGATAAGCAGCAGCACTAGAAGAAGAATGTAGCAGGTGGAAATGGAAATCCCTCTTTATTATCAGTTTTAGATAGTGATCAGAGCGTGTTGTGGTCAGTGGTAGACATACAGTACGTAACCGAGTCCTGCCTGAGCTGTACGGTGCAGACCTGGCGCACCGTGTGGGGGCTGCTCTGCTGTCCTGGGGGCTGCAACCTCCACAATTCGATCTCCCATAAGCTTCAAAGCAAGCTCGCCTCGCAGCTAAGAGGCCTTGTATCAGGTGTTACAGGAGCGGTCATGCTCGAGTAAGCAGGGGGAAGGGCAACGTGTTGGACTGTGGAGCAGCAGCATGGAGGAGGGGGCCTCCTCTGGGTTATCTGTCCTCTGTTGGATTAGCTGATGTCTTTTTTTATTTTTTATTTTTATAGGCTGATGTGCTGCGAGGCATCAGCAAGGCAAGTAGATCCAATCCTTCCAGTTCTAGATGCTTAGATATTCACTCAACCTGCCTCGAATGAGTGTGAGGGTTCTTTTTTTATTTCTCACTTTAAGATCACCACAATTTTTCACTTCGGCGTGGTATTTACTGAGACTACAGACCAGCTGCAGTTCATCTCATTTGCATAAAGTGCAGCTAAATATGAGCTGAGATGTCGGAGTGGTCTCGGCACGAGTTCTGAAGTGCAGAACAAAGTCTTCATTAGAAGGGAAGACGTCTTTTGAACAAGACAAAATTATGATGTGTTATGAAACATCACCCTGGGAGAGTTTTAAATGCGTGTTTAAACATTTTTATCTTTTGTCGATAACGCATTTGACACGATTGTAAAATGTACCTTCATGGTTGAATATTGAGAGGAGAACACAGAACATGTGACTGACAGCTGATGACGCCGGTGCTGGTTGTAAATCTGCAGCACAATAACACGTTCTGTACACAAGCACATTTATGTCTTAATATGTCCTTATTTATCCAAGGGATGTTTTTTTTTTACAGTCCTTAAATCTTGAAACAAAGTCAGCTAATAAAACACGGTGTTTGGAGGTTTGCTGCTGTTCTACATGCGATGTCAGAACAGCTCAAACTGTTAAATCTCGTGAGTTAATGAAGGTATCCACGCTGTGCACAAAATTATTTAATAAAACCATGGAGCTTCTGCAAGATTTTAATTAATTATGTACTTAATTTTTTGACATTCATTTAGTTCCTCGTTGTGCGTTCCTACATCTTGTGCCTGCTTGGAGCAGCTCAGAACGGCTCACGTCGTGAGAGCGTTTTTCATAACATTTCTTATTGTATTTCGCACACTGGAAAAACCCAACTCCAGCACTGCAATCTACAGGATACATTTGCTGTCTGAGAGTTTAGTAATACCAAATTGAACATCAGCACTAAACACATACAGATTCTTTTTCAGTTCCACAAATTGTTGCGTTCTGATCGTGTTTACATGTAGAGCAGAAATGTCTAATTAAGTCAGTGTCACTGTAGTAAGAAGAAACGGAGGTAGCGTGTCTTATTACAGTCATCAGGCAGGCATTTTATTTAGCAAACAGCAGGCTGTGAAACTGGCTGCAAAGTACAGTAAAAACGTGAAGTGTGTATTTGTGCACGTGCCAGACTCTTTGGCTGTAACACACTTTCCACACGGACTCGGTGCAGAACCGAAACACAGCAGCAGAGCTGGTGAAATCCAGAGGTCACAGCTCTGTTCCCTCTCCGCTCTACATCACTGAAACCCCCCCAGGACCAGACATTAGCACTAATTCTCCCTCCAGTCACCCAGGAATGATTTACTGATGGTGCAACAACCGCGTGCTTCGCCTCCACGCCAACAGGTTTCCTGGAAGTAGTATTGTAAGTGTTGCATTTAAAGCCGGATCAAGTTAAGCAATATTGTTGGCATCAGTACTGGAAAAATAAAAGTTTGACCATTTGTCCTGCCATGCCTTGAGACATGTAAAGGCTATATTATGGTGAGTTTCTTTGAATTGCCCTCTCTCTTTCCTTTGCAATTTCTCAACAAGGAGCTGCTATTTCACAATCTGTGACATAGAAGAACAGAAGAAGTTCACCTAGTGTTTGCATACACTCTTGAACGCATGGACGACACAGTGTTGAGACTTGTGTTTGACCAGACACTGATGTTCAGTGTCTCTCCACCACCAATAGTTCCTGGGCCTCAGAGCCAAGTCAAAGTTTATTACAACCTAGTGTCACAACATATGTTCGAAAGGGCTGTACATAAAATAAGCATGAGCAGCATTAAGTGAGATAAACTACATGTAAAACATTATAAACAAAAGTCGGTGCGATTCATCCTCTGGGCACCACGAATATCTGTACTGAATTTCATTGCAATCCCTCAAATAGCTGTTGAGATATTTCAGTCATGACCAAACGTTTCTTCTCTGGTTTCCTTGCTGATCACCTGCTCATAAATATCAAATATCTGAGAACATACATGCGTCCACTGCCCGTGAGACGCACTGTAATCGTACAAACCTGGCACACAAGCTCAGATGTCTCCAGGCGGCGTTCTTGTTTGGCTGCTGCCTTCTGAGAGTTTCACAACAACCTCAATGTGTCCGAGCCGACGAGCCCCGCAGTCCCCACCCAAGCATTTTTACAACAATCAGAATATTAACTGTCACCTCTTAACTGTCTGTGGAGGGAGTGCAATTATAAAAATGCTCACTCGTCAATAATTTTGTTCGTGACGCGTGGGAATTGCTGTGGCGCGGTGAAAAAATGCCACTTTCACTAACAAAGTCATGCGGTAAATATCCGGGAAAAAAACCCTAAAACAATTTGAATATTAAACAACGTAATCACGCAAAATTATCCAGGGAAATGCATGCTTATGGCTGGAGACATGTTTGATCATTCTGAGCATTAACATACAGAGTCCTTTGTGACACTGTTAGCGTCAAACAAATGCTAGGTGTGAATTTCTGAAGCTTCCAGGTGAACAGTTTAAATTGGAAATGCCTTAATTTTGCAAATGCAACCTGGTGCAGCCCTTCCTCATGCAGTGACAGAATGATGGAGTACTCTGTACACTGTATGTGAAACACTGTTGTCAGGGTTTGGAAAATGTTTGGAAAATGCTTAATTTTAACCGTTGGGAATAGGCTGGAATTCGACTGTATATGCCTTGAAAAACGCTTGATTTTTCAACATAATCTGGTCGACACAATCACTCATGGAAACTGAAAATAATTTAACATTTTAAATAAAATGATCCCATCATCTTATTTGTTTACGGTCTCTTGGCATTTATAGTAACTTGCCGTATTTCCTCAGATAGCAGCCGGGGCCTTTATTTAGATGAACTGCAGAAGGTACCAGGCCTTTATTTGAAGCAGGCTTGTATTAGAGGCAGGCCTTTGTTACCCGTCAGACCCGGCTTTTATTTGACTACCAGTTTTTATTTAAGCTATTTAGATGTGACGATAAAGGCTTTGCAAGTCTGGACATCTTTGGTTTCGGTACCTTGAAAGTGCTTGAATTTTACTCTTAAAAAGCTGTACGAACCCTGAATTGTGGAGCAGTCTCATCTGACGAGTGTGTGTGTGTGTTTGCCTCTTCGCAGACACCCTTGAGCCCACCTACCAGCAGCTGCAGAAGATGAAGCTGGACAAGAGCCCGTTTGTGGTGGTGTCCGTCGTCGGCCAGGAGCTGCTCACCCACGGTTTCCACGGAGCCTCTGTGGTGGTGCTGGAGGCGGGGCTGAAGATTGGCACCTGCTCACTGAAGCTGCGTGGGTCCGTCTTCTCGGCCCTGAGCTCCGCGTACTGGTCTTTAGGCAACGCAGAGAAGAGTGTGGCCTACATGCAGCAGGACCTGGAGGTGACGAAGACTCTAGGTAGGGAAGAGGAGAAAGTGTTGGAGTGCAGTGTGAACAGACACAAGCGGAACAGCTTATAGTGAATGTAGTGAATGCTCTCGGTCTCGTCCACAGGTGACCAGTCAGGTGAATGCCGAGCTCACGGGAACCTTGGCTCTGCCCTCTTCTCCAAAGGCAGCTACAGAGAAGCACTGGCCAATCACAGAAACCAACTGGTGCTGGCCATGAAGCTCAAGGACAGAGAGGTGCGTTTGGGTGCATGCGTTCGCTTTAGTGCGTGTGCTCACGTGCGTTCATGTGATCACGCATGTTGTATACGCATGCAGTAAACGGTTAGAGTGGAGTTACTGTGAGTGTCAAGCTTCTTTCCAGTACACAGACCTTTAACCATAGTGGATGGTAATGGGGATTAGTGGACGGAGAGAAGGGTCTTGGCTTGATCGGTTTTTCCTTCAGGCGTTAGAGTTAGAGCCCGATTCTACTGCACTGTACACGTCCACAGAATGCAGGTAAACAAGTCTGCCTGTGACACAGAAGGATGTTTCCACATACATCTGCATGTCCTCATTGAAAATCCCACTCTCGAGGACGGGTCGTACGAGCACGATTTGGGACATGACAAACAATTTGGAAGCAGCCAATCCCGGTTCAGTGTGTCATCTCAGGCTTCCTCTCTCGGGATACACACACACACGCACACACATATACATATATATATAGTTTGTTTTTTCAAAGTTTTTTTTTTTGGGGCCGCCGTGTTCCTTCTGAAACACTTTGGACAGTCGTGAAAGCCGGAGTTAATTCGATTGCTGTTACAGATCAGACCGTGTCCCCTTCGTGTCTCCAAACACAAAGTAAAGGTGTCAGGTTGCTTGTGTGTGTTTACCTTCATTTAACTACTCCGTGTGTGTGTGTGTGTTGCCTACATGTGATGCCTTGTGAATATACAACATTGACAGAACCGATTATGTCTCACTGGATTTAATATTTTGCTTCATCTCGTGATTCTGTGCCTGTGGCGCATTTTGTGGAATATTTGATTGTCTCTTTTAAAATTGCATGAGAAATATAAACAACCTTACTTGTGTGTGTGTGAATCAGTTATAATGGATGCTGGTTATTCTTCGATCTTGTTTGCTTTCCCTGCTGTCGTCATGTCAGCTGTATGTGCAATAGTTAGTTTGTACATAAATATCTGTGACTGCTGCGTACCAGAATACAGTCGTGTTAACGGCTGCCAGTGTTGACTGATCCTCCGTCTGGTATAAGCGAATAAGACTATTTCCTAAAATGCCGAACTTGTAGGATAACTAACAGACAGTCGACACATTTCTACTTGTCTCACCGTTTATATTAAGTCTTACATACGCACCTGAAACTTTACCTTGAAGTTACCTTCTCGCTCCTTCAGGCTGTTCACGTTCTCACATTCTCCTCGTCGGTATAAAATTCCACTCGGTACCTTTTGACTAATATTGTTGTTGCAGTATCTAAAATGGCTGGACAGGTGGGCTGATTATTGTGTCTTCCAGCGGTTAACTCAATAAGATGTTTTATTATACAGCCGCTATAATGTTCTTTAAGGCTCCACTCGAAATTACACTCGCATAGACACACACACACACACACACACACACACACACACACTCACACACATTCACTTAACAGCATGTGATTGAATCCTGGATCCAGAAGGCCGATTGAACATGTGTCAGTAAGATGAATGAGCGTTTGAGCAGGTTCGTTTTAGTGAAAGCAGTGAGCGACTAACAGGAATGCAGGGTGTCTGGTTATATTCTTGTCCATGCATCTTTATGCTCGTCTGTCTCGACACTTCTTGAGTTCTCATTCATTTTGCAGGATCGAAACCAGGTTTTCCCTACCTGAGCCCGTGAGTCCGTTTCCCTGCGTGTTGCGGGGCTGTAAACGCAGCGCAGACGGAGCCGGGCGATCATCGAGCTTCTTAACAGAAGCATAAGCATCAACGCATACATAAAGTACCAAAAGTAGAAGTACTCATTATGCAGAATGGCCCATTTCAGAATAATGTATTGGATTTTTGATGCCGCTGGTAAAGGTCAAGCTCATTTTCATTAGTTTATATACTGCTGGGCAGCTTAATCTATAACAACATGTCATCATTTATTAGCTGATTTATATTTTGTGTTATTAATCTGAATCTGCAAAGTAACTAAAGCTGCCGAGCTCACTCAGACTTCCCTCCGTCCGTCTGTCCTTTCTCACCTCTGACGTTTGGTCGGACCAACACGAGCCGAGTTTACCTCAGATCTGTCATTTCCCCGCTGACGCAGCAGGAAAACTCATTTCTCCCTTTACCCCAAGCTGAGGGCGAGAAGCTCGTATTTTTTGGGTGATTTAGCATCGCTGTTGGGAGCCTCCTGCATCTCTGTCGGCTAGTTTATCGTGCAGAGGATGCAGCACCACCGCTGATCTGCCTCAATCCGTCTCTCATCTTCTATTTTCACACATTAGATTTAGAGATCCGTCTTTTCCTTCCCACACCTTTTTACTCACAAGGCTTTCCTGTTTACCCACACAGAGCCTCCTAATGAGATTTCCTGCCACATTATATAAAAATACAGTGTAATGGCAAGTTGCATATGTGAAAGAAAATCAAGGAATCCTGTGCAAAATGACAACTGTCGGGTCTCTCCATCTTTTTCATAAATATGAAAATGGACGTAAACGACACACACAGAACTGTGTGTGGACCCACAGTCCCAGACACAACAAGATTGGATTTTTTGTGCGTTTTCTCGCGCGGGGGGAAACATTGTGTCCTTGAGGGAAATCAAACACCGTCTGGCCGTTTGACTGTACACACAGAGGCCTCCTCGTCATTTATTAAATCTCCCGTTCCTGCCTCGGAGACGTGTCAACTGGATTTTATGTGTTTACACTCATCACTTTACTGGGAATTGGGATTTCAGTTGTGTGATGTGTGCGGTCTTCTTTCACGAACACACACACACACACGCACACACACACACACACACACACACACACACACACACACACACGAACAGAAATGAAAAGACCAGGGTGTCCTGATGTTAATTAGAAGCGGTAAATTCCACTAAAGGTCAGTTTGGCTGTTTTCAGTGACAGTTTTTAGCATTCATTAAGGCTCTGATTTAAAGGAATGTGATACTGCTGTGTCTCATATATCTGTAGGCATTTGAACGAATCCAAAGGTTTTTCCCTCCACATAGTGAAGCAGAGTACGTTTAAGTCAGAATTTCTGATTATTTCATTTTGTTCTGAACATAAAAACATTCAGATATTTTCTGTTAAAAGTAGCGGTGGGAAGTAACTAAGTACTGTATTTAAGTACAGTTCTGAGTTACTCTACTTTATACTTCTACTACACTTACTACAAGAGGTTAACATCTTACTGTTTACTCCACCTCATTTATCACATAGCTATAGTTACTAGTTACTTTCCATTTAAAAACATATGATCAGCTTTTAACATACGACAATGCATTGTTAAAGGTTAAACCAACCTCGTGGTTTCATTTATATAACTAGGTAAAACTAGCTCCACCATGAGCAGCTACAACACTAAAATGCTTCCAATAATACTTCTGTACTTACATTTTTTGTATGATTTTGAATGTGGGACTTTTTCTTGTCATTGAGTATTTTGACATTATTGTATTGGTACTTTTGCTTAAAGAATCTGAATGCTACTTTGACCTCTAGTAGTAAAAAAATCTAATATGATTTCGTTTCATTTTTCTATAGTGATGTTTTTGTGTGGCCTCTGAAAGGCTCAGTGTCGTGTTTCCGCTGAAGAACACAGTCCTCTGGGTCCGAGAGAGAGAGACAGTGGGATGGAAATGAGTAGCGAACATGCTAATAACCCCTCTTTAATAATTCATAGCTCCATCTCCTCCTCCTCCTCTCTCACGTTCCTTAAACTTGCAAACATTTCATTATAGTCTGACTTATTCTTTGCCGTCCCTCATTGTGGGCTTTGAAAGGTCAAAGTCATGTTTGCATGTTAGTGTGAGTCCGTGTGCAGTCGCGCTCTTCTGTCAGCACATGTGTGACTGCCGTTTGTGTTCAGATGCTGCTTACAGTGAGAGTCTATACCTCAGGACAGGGTTTATTGGTAATTACATCACACCGTGATCACAGATATAAGCTGCATTCGACAGATTAGAATCTTTATCACTGGTGTCGTGTTTCCTGTGAAGGAAGCAAAGCTGTCGGTGGTGTTTCTGAGCGTTTCCGTAACAAGCTTCTTCATGTGTCTAATCAGTTACTTATGGAGATTGATTTCTAGAGACTTGACCGTACGTTAATCAACAGTAAAGCTGCAGAGTTGTGCAGCCTCTGCAGCAGCAAGTGGTGGGAAAATGAGCCTACGTTCGAACGCTAATGCTGCCATGCTCACATGCTGATGTTCTGCAGGTGTAATGTCTGCCACACTCACTGTCTTAGTTTAGCATGTTGGCATGCTAACGTTTGCTAATTGGCACAAAGTTCAAAAGTATAGGTGAGGCTGGAATGATTTTGGCCTGATGGTGGCACTAGAGGAAAAGTCAGGGGATCGCCAACGTTATTACAAGTCATGCTGAGGGGAACATGAATGTCTGGATCAAATTTCCAAATGTATTCGTTGACATATTCCAGCTTAAGGAAAAAGTCAACGCATCACCATCGTCAATAGTACGCGTCGCCTGGACACCTTGAAATATTGAGCAGATGTTGAGATGTTTCACAGGATCAGTGAAAGATTTGACCTCGTGGTGGCGCTGCAGGAGAAGTCAGGTGCTCACCAAAGTCAGTGGAATTCAACCTCTGGCGACCTTGAATGTCTGTAGAAACTTTCATGGCAATCCATCTAATAGTTGAGACATTTTAAGTCTGGACCGACCGACCTGCTCGGCGATATGAAGCACAAAGGAGCGTCAGTGTTGGCGCTTCACCTTCACATGTAACTTTAATGATGGCTCTGCTCCTTTTCCTAATATGTCTGTTGACGGTTTTGTGGGTTGTGGTGAAAGAAACGGTGTCTGGTGCTGCGATTTCCCACAGGTGCCTGTTTGAGCTGAGCTGCTGTAGCTGAGATGCAGATGGCAGACTGACATTATTTGGACGCTGTCCATAAACGGATGATGATAAGACTGCGGCATCGCCAGACCTCTGTAAAGATAGAAACGTTTACGCATATAATGAGTGTTTGTTCCTTTGCCAGTGAGCGCCCCCACACCCGAGCTGCCAGAAGGACACATTTTAAAAAGAACGTTTGTCTTGTTTCGTGGCACGTAATATAGAAACCCATCCGTTACATTCCCGGAAAAGCCTCGTGATCAATATTTGCCACACACTGTTTGACTTAAATGTATTTTATCGTACAATTGCAAAATCATTTTGTGTAACAAGTTTAGAATATTCCACAGGAGTTTAACTGTGTATATCTGAATGTGTTTGTATGTGTTCACACACAGCACACAGCGATAAATGGGAGATTTGTCAGTACAGGCTGTGGCGCTCTTGTCTTAATTTTCCTGGTTAATTTGAAACAGACCGACCTGACCGATATTTCCCACGGCTCCTCTGATAGAGCACCGATCAATACCAATAACCTTAAGATCAGTTACCAGACGAGTCGGCAGGGTTCAGATTCCTAAAGCAGGAAGAGCCGGAGTGCGGCGGCCGTTTCTCGTGTCTCCCGCTGTCTAATCAGAGAAACAGACAATAGTGTTTTTGTGCACATGTGAGGACAACAGGAGTGTGAACTTCAGCTGAAACTCTCATCGTGCTCTGCATGGCATTATGCTTGAAGAGGCCCTCCAATTAGCGGCAAGAGCCGTGCTGGAAATCACGAGACGGCTCAGAGTGCTGGAAAAGTGTTTTGTGTGCTAACTAAAGCAGAGTAATAATAGAACTGCAGGGACCTGAGTGGCGGCGACGCAGGGCGGGGCTCTCACAGCGGGGGGCTAATAGGATGTGAAAGATTAGCTTTGACTCCTGTAGCCTCCGACGTGTGTGAATCTCTTCCATTTACAGAGCTGCCTTCCATTTAGGAGCAGGGAGAGACGTGGCTGCCCGCTTCAGTCTTGCCAAACTTTTACACGTGAAGATGGCGAGGCTCTCCGTGGCGATGCCACGATGTCTTATTGTGTCTGTTCTCAAAGTGCAATGTTTTAATTCACCGCGACGTTTACTGGAGGCCCATTGGCGACAGATGGAAAGTCTGGTGCATTAAATTTATTACATTGTGCCTGTTTAAAAAAACAACTAAATAATAATACAAAAATGTCCTCGTTTGCAGGAGTGCATGGCGGAATAATATATAATGAGTAGAAAAGGAGGGATGTTGCGGTGGAAGAAGTATTATGGCAAACATTCCTGCTATCATTTGATTTTTCATCTTAAAAATGCTAATTATTATTATTATTATTATTATTATGATAAGTATATTTTAATGCTAAATACTTGTGTACTTTTATATAAGTAAATGATCCGAGAACGTCTTCCACCACTGACAGTAAGACCCAGGTTGTAATAAGCTGGAAGTGTTGCAAATACAGCATTATGTGTTATTCAGTGTCGGGTCTTTAAACCCAGAAATTAAAGCTCCGCCACTTGTCTTTGTGTCTGTGCGTGTTCACACCATTTACTGGCGCTCTGTGCTCGTTTACGTGCCTCTCTGCTGGACTCTGGATAACTAACCCGTGTTATGTTGGTGTGATTTCAGGCTGCGTCCGATGCTCTCAGCAGTCTGGGCCACGTGTACACGGCTATCGGTGACTACCCCAACGCGCTGGCGAGCCATAAACAGTGCGTGCTGTTGGCGCGACAAACGCAGTGCCAACTCTCCGAGGCCCGCCAGCTGGGCAACATGGGCGCCGTGTACACGGCACTGGGAGACTTCGCTAACGCTGTTCAGTGCCACGAGCAGCACCTGGACATCGCAAAGGTGCTTCATCTACTGTCTATATGTGTTTCTGACTTCATTGATTCATTCATGTGGAGAAGGAGTCTCGTATTCACAGGGAAGATGTTGTTTCACAAACTAAAGCTGGATATTCTATGCAGACCTGCGAGGCTTTACCCACCCAGAGACACACACTGAAGATGCAGTAGAGTCATCAGCTACATCCAGTAATTTAATTCAGGGTTATTATGGAGCGAAGCGTCGTTTGTATTTCCAGACTATGATAAATGTAAACAGGAGGGTTGCTTTTTTGGGGGGGGGGGTTCTGCGGCAGCAGTTACTGGATGCTTGAGTCAGGAGCCTTTCTAACGTTGTTGTGTGTATTTTTGCACATCTGTCATGTGCCGAATTCAGTCTTTTATAGCAAAGTTATTGCATATTTCTAAAAAGAACATCGTGTGTATTCAGGACACTGGGTTGTTAAGCCTGCAAATACTGTATCTGAAGTACCGCAGTGCAGCTTTTAATGCAAATGTTACACGAACCAACATAACAAAAGACAATCTGTGCACATTTCACTTTTATGTTATGTTATTGGATGAAGTGCAGAATTGCAAGCTAGCCAGCCACTGGAGCCAACATCATCTCAGGCTTTGGAGACTCCCTCCTAACATATAAACTGACCTTCTGTTTACAATTAGATTTGTACCAGAATAAAGGTTCCCTGACTACTGGAGGTTTATAAAGTCACTTTGACAGTTTAGCTGTATTTAGCTTTAACATAATAAATTGCCATCTGTTTGATATGTTATCGTTCATAACATTAAATCTGTTGGTTACGGTCCTTCGTAGGGGCACAGGTGTTACTTTTCAAACTGAATTTCATTGTCTGAGATTAATTTCAAGCTATATTATTTCATAGTCTGTTTTTAATGCCCTGATGATGCAGGTGACAACATTTTTAAGTGTGTTTTTAGTCTCCTTAATTGCCCACGAATAAAAGAAACCACTCAGGAACAGAAAATGTAAAATTGCACTACATGCCGTGGAGTAACGATGAAATGATGATGTCTTTGGCAGACGTTGGAGAACCGGCGTGAGGAGGCGCGAGCGTACAGCAACCTGGGCAGCGCCTACCACTCTCAGCGGGACTTTGACAAGGCCATATCGTACCACACGCGGGTGCTGGAGCTGGCACAGGAGCAGGGCGACAGGGCGATCGAGATGAGGGCTTATGCTGGTCTGGGACATGCCGCCCGGTGCATGCAGGTCAGCATGAAAGCATTTAAAGACACGGTTAACTGAATGACTCGAATACGACGGCATGTTCTGCCGTTCTGTGTGCTGCTGTTGACAACGTGACAAACATGAATGGCTGCTCCTCAGGACCTGGAGAGGGCGCGTCAGCACCACCAGAACCAGCTGGAGATTGCCCAGGAGCTGCAGGACAGAGCCGCTCTGGGCCGAGCCTCTTCCAACCTGGGTAGGTCTAGCTAACCATTGGTCCGTTCGATGGAAGTAATGTAAATCTGTGTGTGTGTTTCCTCCATTGATGACTAAATGTATGTTATTTTGTGGCAATTTATGAGAAGTCTGTGATAGTGTTTTGTTTAATGGTTTAAATTACAATTATATACCACACTGTAACTAAATGACAAGGTTAGCATTGTTGGTAACCTTAGCGCCTCTGTAACTTGTATTCCTTTGGCGCTGCTTATGCTTCGTTACAAAGAAGACATACCAGATTGTCTCCGTTAAGCACAAACCTGTGTTCGCTCATATTCGGCTGGATACGTGATCTGAGGGAGATCTGACTGTGTTGTTTGAAACGTTTAATAAAAAGGCAGTAAGATGACTAAAATAACCACACACACAGTCGCTATTATAAACACCGCATGGGACACCAAAGGTTTATTATAGACAATATATAAACCGTTTTGCTGAACAGGATGCGAGTTGATTTTGCCAAAATAAACCTGCAGGTGTGTAATATTCACCGGGGCTGTGGGAGACACGTCCGCCCACTTCCAACAGTTTCACTTAGGTCCTCACTAAAATCTCTCTGAAGTGTGTCATCAGACGGTCCAGCTGCCAAAATGAAGACGAGGTTTTATCACTTATTAGCCAGAGAGATCACATCAGCAGGCTTAAGGAGCTGCAGGGAGTGCCTGATTGATGTTTGTTGCCCTGGGCTTTGGCTCACAGGTTAAGGCTGTCCCGTCTTATTTCTGGAGGTTGTTCAGGATGCAGCCATTTATTATTTCATTAGACCAGTAATTTGGTATTTGTCAGATTCTAATGTCAAACGTTTTTGGGTTTTTTTAATACAGGAAATAACATTCGCTTTATTCTTCATCTGCATCTTTTTTTGTTTTCTGCCTGAAATTCATTTTCAAAAATTGATGCATTTTTAGATAAACCTCCCCTCAAATAAAAACATGAAATGATTAATTGATTATCAGAAAAGTTGATTAAAACTGATCGCTTCAGCTCTAATTACCACGATACATTTGTACATGAAGGTTCTAATTTAGTAATGTAACTAAAATTAGCCCCACATTTCCATACATTACATTAAGGTTCCATCTGCGTTCTGAGCGATTTTGAGATATTGAACTTCCAAGGTTCTTCTTTAGTTGGTTGATTGATAGGTGGATAGATATCAGATGGATTAATCTGATCAAATCAGAACATCAGATAATAATCAGATTCATCTCTCAATGGTTATAATCCAGTAATACATTATATTTTATTCTGAAATGGGCCTTTCCGAGTACTTTAACTTTAGGTATTAAGTACATTTTGATGGTAATATCTTTGTACTTATATAAAACTGTAAAGCTATTGAATACAGGACTTTTACTCGTAACGGAGTATTTCCACTACTGCATTTGAGATGTGTTTGAGTGTAAATGAGCAGTAGCAGCTTTGTGAAACTTACAGGAGCAGCACCTCATTAGAGCCCCCCCCCCACCACCACCACCACCCGCCACCTGATCTGCCTTTTGAGGCCTTATCACGTGACTGCAGCAGTGCCTCTCTGGCCAATCAGCGCTCATGTTTTATTAACCCGGGTTTTAGTTTCTGCGGCCACAGTGATATCCGATCGCCCGTGAACTTGACGCCACCGCTGACTGGACAACTCACCACTCTGTGTGTGTGTGTGTGTGCGTGTGTGCGTGCGTGCGTGCGTGCGTGCGTGCGTGTGTGTGCGCGCGTGTGTGCGCGCGTGTGCGTGCACTGTTTCAGTCTTCAGCTGTACATTTGAATTGACCGCGCGAGGTGAGAACGTACAGCATCCTTGTGTTTTGTGTCACTGCAGAGCCAGTTTGAACACAGTTGAGTGTCGTGTTCACTAACCAAAAAGTCCTATTATTTTATAGTCTGAAATAAGCAAAAGGCAAACACACACACACTCCACACACACACTCCACAGTAGATGCTTTGATGTGCGACTAATAGGCTATTGCTGAAGTCGCTGACAGACGAGCTGCAGTCTGTGGTTCAGATCAATGATTCAGATCATCATTTATGGATGATACTTTTCTCTGTCTCCGAATGCTGACTTGACAACCCTTCATTCTCCTCTCCTCCTCCGTTTCCTCCTTTCCTCTGCTCCTCCACTACTTTCACACATACTTTACATAATATCATCTCTGCTTCATGCCCTTTTTTCCTCCCCTTTATTATTTCCTCTTTTTTCGTCTATTATGGTTCCATCTCCTCCCGTGTTTCCTCCTTCTCTCCTTTCCTTTCCACCTTTGTTTCCTCTCCTCTCCTCTCCCCTCCACCCTTGTTTCCTTCTGTCCTCTCTCGTATGTCCTCAATTGTTTCCTCCCCCTCTCCTTTCCTTTCCTCCTTTAACACCTCTCTATTTTCTTGTTTCTTTTTCTTTATCAGTGCAGCTTTAACTTGACACAGCTAGTTTAGGCCATTGATGACCGAGCTGTTTCCGACGGAGGATCACCACTCTCCTCCTCTAACTGCTCTGTGCCGTGTCATCAGCTCTCACCTAATTTTCCACACCTCTAATCCTCACAGCTCTTCTCTCTTCACACTGCGCCCCCTCCTCGTCGGGGGGAATCCCACCGTCCTGCACAGTATTATGGTATAGTGCACACCCTTGGAGGAGTGAGGGAGACTCTGTATCTGTGTGTGCTCATCCTCATGCTCACTCATGTGTGAGCAGAGGGGTGTAGCTGTCACCAGCTATTCCAGCCAACTCTGCAGGCTCCTCTGTAATCCTCTTAGCGCCAGACCCCCCCAAAGAACGAGGTCTCCCTTTCCTTATCAGCAACCTCCTCCTCCTCCTCACGTAACCCTGCTTCCTACATATTCAAGACAGGGCTTATGCGAGTCCAAAAACAAGTGTGCACTTCCATGTGTTCTGCCTCTACACTGTTAAACACTGCAATTGACTCAACCGATGTCTGACTTCAGAACAGTGGCAAGGAAAAACTGCCTTTTAACAGGCAGAAACCTCCAGCAGAACCAGGCTCTGGGTGAGCGGTCAGTTGGAGAGGGAGAAGACGAGAGAGGAGCTCAGAGCATCATGGGATGTCTCCCGGCAGTCTACGCCTATAGCAGCATAACTAAGGGGGGGCTCAGGGGTTCGCCCAGGCCACCGCTCGTCTAGGGGGGACTCAGGGCTCACCTGAGTCAGCCCTGCTATAAGCTTTATCACAGAGGAAAGTCTTCAGCCTGCTCTTAAATGTGAGGAGGGGATCTGTCTCCCGAACACAGACTGGAAGCTGGCTTGATAGCTGAAGGCTCTGGCTCCCGTTCTACTTTTAGATACTTGTCAGTGTGAACGCACTTATGCACTCAAAGTAGGAAGTGTACGTATTTAAGAATTCGAACTGAGACACAGCTCACGTCTCCACACACATTGGTATTTATAAAACCATAGCGAGCTGTGACAGCGTGTGCACCTCATGCATACTTCAAGTCATTTCTACACAGTCTTCTAGAGTGTGACATGCTGAAGTGGAAATTAACAATAAAGAGAAATTAAATTGTTATTCTTTCAGGCTGTTAGCCGGTTTCACAGACCATGAATTGCTTCTCTTTTGCAGTGGCACACCCATCTATAATCTGCCAATTAAAGATGCAATTATAAACTTAATTTTAATTAACTGCGTTTGAGCGCCCAGTTTTATTATTTTTCTGTTCAGTCTGCTTTTGTTGTTTTCCACTCGACATCAGTTAATGTAATTGTTAATGCTTTTTTTTCATGTTATTCATCAGCCTTTAATGTGAAGTGGTTTGAGCACTTTAAACTAAATCATCATTGATCACCTTATTGAAGCCTGATGATGATGATTATGGTGAGATACCACAGGCGATGAAGATTTACAGGCGGAGTTTCTGATGAAATATTGAATTCATGCAAGTATGGGTGCTATAAATAACCAAGGCATGTGTGATGGGCTTGTGTAAGGATGCTGATTCAATGCAACACAAACATTCAGGAAACGTGGGCTGTTCCTTTCATTGCCGTGGTGCAGCAGATATCCACCTGCAAACATCTGATCAAATTGGTGTCTGCGTGGATATATTGCTAAACCAGGCAAATGAAGATGTAAATATTTAAAAACCGTAAAAGTATAGTTTATTTTATTTTATCTTTATTTTTTTAAAGGTTCAGAAATTTCCTAAAATAGCTGATCAACACAACTGCGATTTTTTTTTTTATCCAACCAACAGGAGGAAATGGTGCATTTGTGGGGGGACATCCAGCGGTGGATGAATCCGCACTTGTTGCTCTAGTTAGTATTTGGGGCAGCAGGACGGACAACCATAGAGGCTTTGGACACACAGACAAACACTACCTGTTAGTAGGATTCATTCACTTTTTCCATGGGATTATATGAAAAGTTAAAAGTTAAAAATATCACCAGCCTTGTCCAAAATAGTTGAGCAACAGGAGCTGGAAATGTGCCAATGTGAATCAGACCACAGTGTCTCTCGCTCTCTCTCTCTCTCTCTCTCTCTCTGTTTCTCTCTCCACACAGTCTGACATGGAAGCCACATGTAACCTCTTCCATCTGGCGTCTCGACACCCCCTGTATCTCGGTTTCCTCCCCCGTCACCCCCCTCTCACCTGAAATTATATATGTTGATATATTTGATATATTATATTTGATATATTATGCCCCAATAAAATACAATACAATACAATAAAATACATTTTATTGGGGCAGTTTGAAAGCTAGTGTCTACATCTGAGTTACAGTATATCTGTGATGGCTTATTTTAGTTTTTTTTTTTTTATGTGACAACAAATTTAGACCAGGCTGCCGAAAACTGCGAATAAGGAGATGAACTTACAGCAACTTAATTTTGTTCGCTAAACGCGTCGCCCAAACAGCTATTGTTAAATCACAACTGTCATGGCGGGCGGGCCTGTACACATCCACTGTGTTGGAGCCAAGATGCCCCTATATGAGAGTTTAGGCTAACTATTTACTTTAGATGCTGTGTTATAATACTAGCTATCTAGCTAATGCCTTTTCCTCACGCCCATGTCTTCTACATGGATTAGCTGCTGAGGATGTTTAGCTTAGCAGGATATCGTGTATGTAGCCATCTCGCATAGCTAGCGTTAAATAGATAGTTAGCTATGGTTTATAAAATCTGCAATTTCAGCCAACAGCATCGAGCGTCGTTGACTAGCAACGAGAAGCTGCTTTTGTCTCCCTCTGTCTGAAATCAACAAGTTATTATTTCAAAAATAACTGCACATTTTGATCAGTAAATGTGCCACAGATGTTATTGTAAGCTGAATGTGATCTTTGAGTTTGCGTTTTGTCACCAGCCATCCCAGTGTATATATTTTGTATGTAGCACTGTTTTGCGTGCAGTTCTCCCGCCAGGACTACTGTTCAAAACACAGTGAGAGGAAATCAGACTGGAAGGGTGTAGCCTATACTTGCAACCGTAACTTGAAACAAACATGTAATTCAATGCTGTAAATCTAGTTATGTTTGCACTAAAGTGTGGACCTTAATTAGACTGAGATAACCCAGTTAAGGTGTTTACACGAGAGTTGCAATAATAACCACAGTTTTGCCTCAATGTGCTTATAATGAAGTTATCAGCGTGCATTTAAACACAATAACGGTAAGAGGGAAGACGAAGGTTGTGGTTTAGCCCGCCCCCAAACGGGCAGACGCACACAGGTTTAACATCGTGTGTCGCCTGCTTGTGTGGTTGCATTTCCCAGCGTTTAGTTGCCTTCTGAATGGACTTAAGGCCTGACTTGGACTTGTCTCAAAAGACTATAAAGCAACAATTCTAATCACTCAGCCCAGATCTCTCTATGATTTCTCAGACCTGTAAACAAAGGTTTTTATTTAACCACATTTTTATTTCTATTTTGTTACTTTTAACAAACGAGGTGTATCTTCCCTCTTCGTACCTCCATCTCAGGCATCATACACCAGATGAAGGGGGAGTATGAGACGGCATTGAAGCTCCACAAAGCCCACCTGTCCTTCGCCCAGGAGCTGAGTGATTACGCTGCCCAGGGGAGGGCCTACGGTAACATGGGCAATGCCTATCACGCGCTTGGCATTTACGACCAAGCTGCCCGGTACCACCGACAAGAACTACAGATCTCAGTGGAGGTGAGTTCCCGCGCTCTGCACGAGCAACATTTAGACGCTCGTGTGGCAAACAGAAGTGTGAAATCTCTCTGTGTTTCAGGTGAATGACCGTCCGTCCCAGGCCTCAACACATGGCAACCTAGCTGTGGCCTACCAGGCTCTGGGTGCTCATGACCGAGCTCTGCAGCACTACCTTCACCACCTGACCATCGCACGAGAGCTCCGAGACACGCAAAGCGAAGCCAGAGCACTAGGCAAGCTAGACCGGAGAGAAGAAGCGCTGAGGACAGAAGAGCAGTGATTGAGACATTTAAATGAACTTTTCTTATCTTCTCTTTTGCAGCAAACTTGGGCAACTTCCATAGTTGGAGAGGTGAATACGCTCAGGCCTTGCCATACTACCAGCAGTACCTGGCTTTGGCCCCAGGCTTGCAGGACCTGGAGGGAGAAGGCAAGGTTTGCCACAACCTTGGCTATGCTCACTACTGCCTCGGGCAGTACAGAGACGCTGTCAGGTCAGAGACTGAACTAATCTCACAGAACACAAACTTTATGTGATGGGAAAATGTTTTTCAAAGACTGAAAACCCTTTTCACATCACTTTCCCCGCCCGTGGGTGGGTCATTACAAACCCATAAGACTTTCTTAGGTTTCCAAGAATGTTTCCGAATGATTTTTGGGACTAGGCATCTAGAATGTGTCCATTTGGTGCAGCCATACAAATCATGGAGTCTTGGGGTTTGACTTTTGCCCTCACACTTACAGAACATACACTGTATCTGATACACCAACCGGAAAGTTACTTAAGTGGGGAAAAATGATATGTCAAGCCGTTAGTTCACATTCTTCTGCATGTTCTGTTAATGAAACATTTACCTCAAGTATTTCCATCTTGTGCTTTTATGTCACATTTGGTGTGAAATGACAAAGGCGTGCCTTTGCATTTATTTTCATCCATTTTCTTAGGTATTATGAGCAGGACCTGGCCTTGGCTAAGGACCTCCAAGACAAATTAGCCCAGGCAAAAGCCTACTGTAACCTTGGTCTGGCCTACAAAGCACTAGGGGAGCACAACAAAGCAGAGGAGTGTCAGCGATACCTACTCTCTCTAGCACAATCCTTGGATAACACACAGGTCACCTGCTACTACCTTTGTTCACTGGATAAACTGTAAAGACTTGTCCGTCACACAGGAAGTGGTTGCTAATCTGTGTCCGTGTGGTTATATTGGTCTGCAGGCAGTTTTCAGGGCCTTTGGGAACCTGGGGGATGTGTGTGTGTGCCGGGGTGATCTTCCAGGAGCTGTGAGGTTCTACCAGCAGCAGTTAACCCTGGCTCAGAAGGTCAACGATCAGAAGATGGAGGCTGACGCCTACTCAGCACTTGGATCAGTTCACAGGTGATAAAGTCTAATCACTATGTGATTTCTCTGCTTTCTTTGATTCTTCTTTTCTTACATCTCTTCTTCTCTTCTCGCCCTTTCCTCCCACTCTAGGCTGCTCCGCCAGCTGGATACTGCCTTGTCCTTCCACAGTCAGGAACTGACCGTCCGAAAGGATCTAGGTGATCAGCAGGGGGAGTGCCGCGCCCTTGGCCACCTGGCAGCAGTACATATGGCCCTGGGAGACTATGCTACAACCTTCCAGTGTTATGAGGCCCAGCTGGGCCTGGCGCAGGGACTCAGGGATGCCCGTCTGGAGGCCCAGGTCCACGGGAACATGGGCATCACCAAAATGAACATGGGGGTGTTTGAGGAAGCTATTGGTTATTTTGAGCAGCAGCTGGCGATGCTGCAGCAGCTGAGTGGGACTGAGAGCATGCTGGACAGAGGTCGGGCCTATGGGAACCTGGCAGACTGCTACGATGCTCTGGGAGACTACGAGGAGGCGATTCAGTACTATGAGAAATACCTGACAGTGGCTCAGAGTCTCAACCATGTCCAGGACCAGGAGAAGGCCTACAGAGGACTCGGCAATGCGCACAGGTTGGTGAAATATTTTGGAATACACACTTAATCGCTTTCTTGCCAAGGGTTAGATGAGAAGATCAGAGCGACTGATGGAGCAATTTTTGTTTTACCTTTGGAGAGAGCCAGGCTAGCTGTCTCCACCTGTCTCCACCTGTCTCCAGTCTTTACGCTAAGCTAAGATAGATGCCTCCTGTCTGTAGCTTCATTTTTACCATACAGATATAAAAGTGGTGTCAGTCTCCTCCTTTACCTCTCGGCAACAAAGTGTGTTTCCCTACATTTATGTTTTCAGTTCTCCTCTGCATTTCACTGTGACTGTTCCCGCTCTGTCTGGTAAAGGTGGAGTAAAGCTGTTTAACATAATTTGCATGAGATATTTCAGCTTTTTTCAATTAATGCTGAACATGGATGCTTGATTATGTGCCTCATTGCAGGCTGGAATACAGCACGCAAGGAGAAACACGTGGGTTTGATTTCTGTAAAAGCCATGTGAGCAAATTCGCCTCGTGAATTTTTTTTAGTAACCCTCTGAAAAGGTCCCTTCATGCTGTTGCTGCACCTTCCGGCCACTTATCTTCAAAACTCTATTGTTTACATGTGTGTTAATATTTAGGTCATGTTTATGTTTATGGTCTGTGCTTTCCCATCAGTCTCAAATGAGCTTCTTTTGCCTCAGGCATACATACACAATTTAAATTAGAGTCATATTGATAATGAACATATTCATGACAATAATAACAGGCAGCGGTGGTGATGGGATCTGGGGTAGTTCCCTCGCTGCCTTTCAGAGTGTACATCCCCACGTTGGCCATTTCTCGTATTAAACTATACAAGTAGTGTTCACTGACAGAAGAACAAGGCTTAATTAATGATGGCTTTCCTTTATCCATCTGCTGTAGTCTGGTTCTGCTCTCTGGGGTGTTAATTTGATTGAAATGAGGAGAGTAGAGTCACTGATTTATCCCAGTGAACACAGGCTTTGTAGATCTCTTCCTCTCTGAGGATACGGAACTGTTTTTTTCTTTTACAGTGCAAAATCAAAATGTCCTGTTATCATCTGCTTTCTTTTTTGCTTTCTTTAATTGCCCTTATGGTCTTTCTGGAAAGAAAAGAGGGCTTCGATAGTGGAAGACCCAGTAGTGTGTGTTTAAGAAAAAGCAAAGAAATGGATGATGACGTCCTTTGTGTTTCCTACTCCCTCTTCAGGTCTATGGGCAGTCTCCAGCAGGCGTTGGTGTGCTTTGAGAAGCGGCTGGTGGTAGCCCACGAGCTGGGTGGGGAAGGAGGGGGCAAGGCTCAGGCTTACTGCGAGCTGGGCACCTTACACAGCCAGCTGGGCAACTACGAGCAGGCCCTCTCTTGCCTGGAACACCAGCTTAACATTGCACGCACAGCAGGGGTAAGGATTTATCTGCAAAAGTTTCCTGTTTCAGCTGCCGATTTCTCTCCTTGCACTGCTGAATATGACAAATTAGCTATTATAAAAAAAAAAAAGAGTACATTATTCACAGAAAAATGTAGTAAATCCTGCTTTAACTGTCAGGATAAATTCCTGGAAGCAGAGGCAAGCGATGCACTCGGAGGCGTTTATCAGCTGATGGCAGACAACGAGACAGCGCTGCAGGTTTGCACAGATTCATAAAACATCAGGTCTCCCTATTTCCTGTCCATCTATTAAAGGAATAGTTTGATGTTTTGTGAAATACGCCTTTTCACTTTCTTGCTGAGAGTTAGATGAGAAGATGTGTGCCACTCTCCTGTCTGTAGACTAAGTATAAATCTACAGCCAATTAGCTTAGCTTAGCATAAAGACTGGAAGCAGGGGGAAACAGCTAGCCTGGCTGTGTTCAACCTGCAGAGACTCGAGGAACTCACTGCGCTCTGCCAAGAAAAAGTCCCATGAAACCTCAACTTGTCACGTTTACACTACAATTCTTGTACAGATTGAACAAAACAAGACAGAACATGTTAATTAATGCGTTTTAGAGGTGCTGGTTGGTGGTTTTTGTTATTTTGGGATGGAGCCAGGCCAGCTAAGCTAGCGATATGAGGGTGGTTTCAGCCTTTTCATCTAACTCTCGGCAAGAAAGCGAATAAGCATATTTCCCAAAACGTCAAACTAGTCCTTTAAGTAATGAAGCTCTCCTGCTGTAGTGGCACCAACGGGCTTTGGACATAGCAGAGCAGACGGGATGTGTGAGGAGCCAGGGTCGAGCGTACGGAAACCTTGGACTGACCTACGAAGCTCTGGGAAAGTACGAGCGGGCCGTGGTCTTCCAGGAGCAGCACCTGAGCGTGGCGGCACAGACCAACGATCTAACAGCTAAAACTCTGGCCTACGGGAGCCTGGGAAGGACACACCATGCACTCCAAAACTATGCACAGGCCGTGATGTACCTGCAGGAAGGTAAGAAACTGAGTCACTGACTAGCAGGTATTACGTTATTAAGGATGGCAGTGTTGTTATCTTTGTGTATGGAAGGCCAAAAGAGGACGTGTGTAATTAAATAAATTACCAACGTAACAAACCTAATACGCATTCAGTGATCCAGACAAGAGTCTGATGGTGTATTAAACTAAAAACTAAACATTCAGCTAATCTTCTTAATCGGTAATGTGTGATCCCAATATAGTTAACTACTTTTCGTACCATCAGTCAATTACGCAGGTTTGGACTGTTGGTTGGACAAAACCAAGCATTGTGACTGAGTCACCTTGGGCTCAATCAGTCAATCAATCAATCACTCAAATCAGTCATTTGATTAATGGAGAACAGAATCAGCAGATGAATCATTAGCTCCAACTGTAAAATCCTGCTTTTACATGAAAGATGAGGACGACTCATCCAATGACATCAGAAGTACTTTTAATACTTTAAGTATATTTTGCTGATTATACCTACATCGTTTTAGTGATGTAACATTTTAAACAGGACTTTTACTAATACAGAGTATTTGTACAGTGCGGTATTGGTACTTTTACTTAAGTAAAGCATCTGAATACCTCATCCCCCCCGTGGTCCTATAGACTGTTGGATACAGACGACTATGATCCCACCTGAATCAAGATGCAGCATGTGTCTGATTCGATCTTTTGATTTCAACATTTCCACTGCGTTCAAAAGCAGTCAGACTTTTTGACACGAATCAACAAACTTCTGACTGGTGATGAAAAGTGAAAGTGAGGCGGGAGAAGTTAGTCACAGCTTTACCGTCCCCCCTGCAGTCCTACAGACTCCATTAAGGGAGGCTCTGACTCTTAGCACAGACTTTGATCTGCGTGCTGGCGTCTTATTTAAAGTCAGAGTTGTTTAGGTGTGAGAACAGTGAAAGCTGTGTTTCTGAAACCCTCGAGGAGCATGAAAGGTATTCATGAGTCTGACACAAGCTAATAGAAGATCGCTGCTCGGGTGTTTACCCTGGAGCGTGGCTTCCTTCGGGCAGCTTGATGTCAATAATCCTGTTTGATTCAACTTCTGCTCTAACTAGACTACCCTTTGAAACACACACATCTCTCTAGTTTCAAAACTTGCATCCTTGTTGAAAATTACACTGTTGGAATCTCTTTTCTAACGTATGAAAAAGCACATTTAACATGCACACACGCACAAATTAGGAGTGAAACACATGTGATGGATATTTGGGTTCATTTACGAACTCCTTCAGGCTCCGTCGGGCCTGTAAGACACACGGTCACGGTTTGTCACTTTACTCACGGATCCTCTGGATTTTAATTGATCATTAACTCAACAAGCAACGAGGAGTTCGACTCAGAGTCGAGTTAAGGACGGAGCTGGAGTGTCTCCATAATTGGACCGATGGAATGAAACGCCGCTACAGAACATCACAGGGCCAGACAGAGAAACAGTCAGAGAAGCGTAAATCAAAACTTAACGTTTGATGAGATTCTGCTCAATCTGAGGGCCTAATGAGAACTAATCACAGCCCTCCGTGACGCTCTTGTAACGCAGCAGGGAGCTGAAACATATCTGAGACAAAACTGAAGAGCAGAGAGAGAATGCTAGAACTTTAGACTTGAGTCGGCGTTATAAAAAGACGGGACCACAGAGAGACAAAAGGAACAGCGAGAGGAAGAAGAAGGGCCCTGGGCTCGGCACAGGTTCAGTTGTCGTGAGCGGGTGTCAAAGTGCCAGGACTTTCAAAGAGATGATTTTCAGATCGGCGCGCAGGAGCCGGCGTCTGATCTCGTCTCCTGTCTGTCGGTCTCTGCCTGCTCCTCAGGTCTGCGCCTGGCAGAGCAGTTGGGTCGGAGAGAAGATGAAGCGAAGATACGCCACCGCCTGGGCCTGTCTCTGTGGGCCGGAGGAAACCTGGAAGAGGCACAGCACCAGGTGAGTGTGTGTGCAGCTGCAGGGCTACAGTATCTAAACTTTGTTCAGAGGCTACTGTACAAGTCCACAGAACTACAGTTCCCCTGCAAAAGAACTATTCTTGCACTTGTCTTGGGCCCATTTTAAGATTGCAGTGCCTCTAAAGAAAGCAGCGAAAAGATGAGCAGTGTGGGATGGCAGCAAGAATCAATAAGTGCTGAGTCTTGTTTAGAGCAGCCATCAGGTCGCTATGAAATACATACTGCAGGTACATCTTTGAGAAGTATAAGATATAATAAATTAAATGTTTAACTGAACATAATCAGGCTTTAATTATATTTCCCATAGTGATTTATTTACGTGGGGGTTTTTTGCTCTTCTTTTTGGTAATACCTTGAAATATTTAGTATTGTATTATTACTTTAAACATGTTTTATTGTGCAGAGATGCAGACATACTTAATTTCAGTTTTGAGGTACTTGTACTGAACTTTAGTATTTCCAGTCTGTGAGTAACATGCTTTGAAAAGCTCAGTTCCCAGTTTGATGGAGAGACGAGAAGCAGAACGTCCTAATCCTTCGGATTGCTGTGTATATGTAGTGCCCCCCAGTGGTTACTAATGTAACAGCACATCTTTCAGGTTTGAAATATTGACTGGCAATTAAAATCAGCTCCTTTTTTCTATATGCCTTAAAATAATGTGTTTGATACGTACAGACAAGTGACACATTAAAGGAACATCCTGAAATGAGTGGAGAAACACTGAGTGGTTTGGCATGAAGGTATCCTCACGGTCACCAGGTCTCAACACCTTTGAGAGATTTGTCTGTGTGGTGTATGTTTTACCTCCGCAGTTTGATGACTGTTTGTGTGTCTGCTGTGTGTTTCAGCTGTACAGAGCGTCCGTGTTATTCGAGACAATTCGCCACGAGACGCAGCACAGCATGGATTACAAGCTCTCGCTGTTCGACCTGCAAACCAGCTCGTACCAGGCTCTCCAGAGAGTCCTCGTCAGCCTAGGTGAATTCACCGTGCTCGCCTCTCATGCCCTTATTCTGTGGTGTGAATCGCTGAGCCCACACTTCCTCCGTGAGGTGTTCGCACCTGTCCTCTCTCGCGTTCATTCTCTCCCTGTGTGCCTGCTAGTGGTGCACAAATTATCACCTGATGTCTGAGAGCGTTTGTTTGCGAATGCTGCTACTTTGGGCCTTCTGTCCCCACAAATCCTCCTGCTTCTACTGGATTCCTAAATTGTCTTCTGTGTTGTGTCTCAGGCCGGCACGATGAGGCTCTGGCCATAGCAGAGCGAGGGCGAACACGTGCCTTTGCCGATCTCCTGGTTGAACGCCAGACAGGAAACCAGCAGGCAGCGAGCGCCGACCCTTACATCCCAGTTACTGTGGAGCACATCCTGGAGACGGTCAACGGTCAGAAGGCCATGGTGCTGTACTATTCTCTGGCTGGAGGCTTTCTCTACAGCTGGCTGATCTCTCCAGGGACAGGTACACGCACTTAATGTTGTAATAATTCACATAATTCACATTTCATGACTCCCACCACCAGGACAAAACGTCCACATTCAGACGTGATCAGTGCAGGTTCCTGAGGCAGAAGAGGTGCCAGGCCTCTGAACACTGCTAGTTACATCTTGTTAACTTGCTAACTGCCATGACATTTGAGGACATTTATGCACCGAAAGGGTATAAACCTTTTGGATTGTAAACACTTTCTGACCTTGATGACCACATGGCCGCTCCTCTAACGGAAACTTTGTGTTTATTTGTTTGTTCCATCCAACACTTTTGTCTTGGATGGAACAAACATTGCAGCTTCTAAGACCCACTTGCTACTAGGGCTTTAGACTTTTAGCCGTGTTAATAATTAAGATATTTCGCAAAAACCTTCCCTGCATACTGAGTTTCTGTAATGCGGACTGTGCTTTACAGTGCTGCAGGACCAGCAACAAACCCCACATCTATCTTCACTTAACCACCATACACCATGCACTATATGCAGACAAACGGACAGTACAGCGTGCACTAATTCACTCGTGTTCTTCCTAAAATGCTACAACAGGTATTGTGAAGTTTAACGAGGCATATCTTGGAGAGGCCGGAGCGGAGTTCCAGGATGGTGGAGGGAGCCCGCATGGTGGAGGAGGGGGAGCAGGTGGAGTTCCTCTGTCTCTGGAGCAGTACATCTGCAACGCTAGAGAGGCTCTGGGAGTGGACAGCCATTACAGCAGGTTTTACTCTTTCTTTAGTGATAAACACACACACACACACACACAAACACACACACTTTGTCACACACACACTCAGAGAGAAAAGAAAGCAAAAACACACAGATTCAGTCCGACATGGAGCCTATATATGCAGAGACAAGAAAATATATGACTTTATATGACCCTGACTTTTCCTCTAACGCCACCATGAGGTCAAAATTTGTTGTCTAAAAGTTGTCTAATGTTTAATCCTTTTAATATGATTTAATACCTGCCGGACTAAGTTAGCATGTACTTTGTGTTTCGTGCTAATTAGCTAACAAACTAAGTTTGTGAACACGGTGATACCTGCTAAACATCAGTGTGTTAGGATTGTCACTGTGAGCATGTTAGCGTGCTGATGTACAGCCTCGCAGAGCTGCTGGCGTGGCTGCAGGCTCAAAGTCTTATTCATTAAAGCACGAGAGGAAAGTGAGTGAAATAAAATAGATGAGCCGCATGCTGCATGTGATCTGTCTTCCTTCTCGCCTGCGCGCTCATGCCATATTTCCTTACTCTCAATTATCCTGCCCACAACTTCAGGCCTTGGTTGGCACAACTGGACGACTTTCTAAATCACTACCATGTGTCTTGTCAGCAAATGTTCCCCCACACAAACTGCGTCTCGACTTTCTGTGAAAACCACTGCAGTGGTGTGACTGTAGCCAGCAGCAATTCACTGTGTGTGTGTGTGTGTTGAAGCTGTGGCGCAGCCTGCAGCCTCCCTCCCATGATTATGAATCCTGCTCATCTACAGCATGAGAAGTATTTGCACATATGCAGCATTAAAATGCTTCCCAACCCACCAGTAGAGCTTTACTACCCTCCAGCGTGCATCCAGACAGCAGAAACTGCTATTTTAAATCAAATCACATCTCCCAGAGCTGTGAAAAGTGCAGCCAGAGGATTCCATAAAAAGTAATGATGTTTGCTAATGGCAAATTCTGAGAGCCTTCAGTCCAGCTAGTCCTGTGATTAATCGCTGTAAAAGGACGCAATATCATTCTTAATTCTGCGTCCTGTTTTTCCTCAACATGAATTACGTTCTTGTAACTTTTAAAGAAGAAATAATAAGTTAAAGATGCTTAATTCAGTACGCCCACTGTTTTCTGTTGCTACGTACTTAACAGGGTCCATTTATGACCACTAGCCTATGGTGGCTAATGTTAGCTCATGTTAGCAAACTTTATTGACCATGTTCACTGCCTTTATGACTGTTCTCCTCTTGTACTTTTGACTTTATCCTGTAACTGTAACTCAAATTAAGGTAATATAAATAGGATGAGTTAACATAAGACAATGACTGCTAATAGTGAAGAAAACAAATTGGCTTTGTTGCTGAATAACTTGCACCTTGACAGCTGAATAGTGAGTTACATGTTCCAGGTGGTATTGGCCCGCAGTAATAATGCCTGTGTTGCCGTCGACTTCGCAGAGTTTGTTCCAGCAGTGAGACGGAGAGTGAAGCCGGAGATCTGCTGGAGCAGCAGTTTGAGGAGCTGAACAACAAACTCACCTCATCCACCGACCCCACAGGCTACCTCCGCATGGTGTCCAGAAATAACCTCTTCAACAGGTTTGAGTCGGGTTTTTAGTTTTTGCCAAGCTAGCGGTCCGGCTGTATGGATGGGGTTGGTGGTTGGTCGGTCAGTCCACCACTTTGGCCCAGACGGATATATCTCAAAGATTACTGTCATCAGAGTTTGTGCAGACATTCCTGGTCCCCAGAGGATGAGTCAAACTGATTTTGGTCATGTCCTGACTTTACCTTCTGAGCCGCCAGCAGAGTGACATTTGTGGTGTTGAGGGAAATATCTCAACGACTGTTTGTACACAAATTCACCTCAATTCAACTGCAATCACTTTGTTGATCCCTTAACGTTTCATCTGGCGCCATCATAAGGTCAACATTTTAATCTGTCCCAACGCTTTGGTTTATGACCAAATACCTGCGACATTCCCATCAGCCCCAGCTGCGCTTTGTTTTTAGTGTTAATTAGCAAACGTTTGCTGCTAAACATCAGCATGTTGGCGTTGCATGTCATGCTGACATTAGCATTTAGCTCACAGTGTCTGCAGCCTCACACAGCTGCTGACATGTGCGTGTTATATCCTCCAGAAGCTGTCAGAGCATGACGAGTCTATACAGCGCCACGGTGTCTCCAGTGAAGGACAGCTTATCTTCTCCGCTTTGCCGACCGAGTAACATCAGCAAACCTCCTCTACGAGCCCTTTATGACTTACTCATAGCACCGATGGAAGGGGTAGGATCTTTATTTCAATGGACTGTATGTGCATTTGCTTTTTTATGCTTTTTTAAAATTCATCTTTGTGTCTTGGCTTCTCTGCAGGGCCTGATGCACAGCAGTGGACCCGTGGGCAGACACAAGCAGCTCGTATTAGTGCTGGAGGGAGAATTGTACCTGATTCCATTTGCCTTGCTCAAAGGCAGCTCCTCTAATGAGTACCTTTATGAAAGGTTCAGCCTCATTTCTGTACCTTCTTTAGCCAGCGTGGGAGCCACAGTCAAGGTTGGCCAATCATATATTTTTTAAAACGTTTTATCTTAAATAATGTATTGGCCCCTTTAGTTTGTAATCATATGTGTACATTTATTGAGTTTTGTTTTGTTGAATCAATGAATTCTGTGTTTGTGGATGATACAATGATATGATTAGTATTTTCTTTTTATCTTATTGAGTCCTTAAACTGCAGAAAATCTACATAACAATGTAAACATATCTGATAACCTGTGTTCAACCCACAGCCTCATCCTCGGCACGGTGGTCCCTTACTTTTCTCAGATGGAGGTTCAGTGGCTGCAGTGGTCGGGGCTCCTCGCCTTGCCCCCTCTGTGATGGACCGCTGGTTGTGGGGCCCCTTACCTTCAGCCGAAGACGAAGCTCTTTGGCTGGGGGAGCAGCTGGGGTGTCATCCCCTAACTGGAGCAAATGCCACGAAGGAGCGTGTGCTCGCAGCTCTGAGTCAGGCGGAGTGCGTTCACTTTGCGACTCATGTATCCTGGAAGCTCGCAGCTTTGGTCCTCGCCCCCAGCCAGGAGCGCGCGGGAGGAGAGGGGGCAGGTGGCCGACAAAGGCAGAAGTCACCGTGTGTGGCGTCGACCTCTGGGACTACAGATCAGGACGGAAAGATCAAGGGTTCGTTTACAAAGAGTCACAGCAGCCCGGAGAGACTCAGAGGAGATGAAACGAGCGATGACGGCGAAAGTGTGTGTGAAGTGGAGAGTGTGTGTGACAGTCCACCACTTCATGACTTCCTCCTCACTGCTGCTGATATACTGGACCTGTGCTTGACCGTCAAATTGGTGGTTCTGAGGTTTGACTTTTCACAGATTTAACGTTTTTGCAAAGCCCGTTAGGTCTGACCGATCCACCTGAGCTCTGACTCCTTGTCACCGCAGGTTGTACCCGGAGTCCAGCAGCAGGGTGACAGCTGACGGGGTGGTGGGTCTGACCCGAGCCTTCTTGGCTTCAGGGGTGCAGTGCGTGTGCGTCTCCCTGTGGCCGGTGCCGATAGCTGCCTCCAAACTGTTCACACACAACTTCTACACGGCCCTCCTGAACGGCACCAAAACCAGCGCAGCTCTGACGGAGGCCATGAAGACTCTGCAGAGCAGCAAGCACTTCTCACACCCGTCCAACTGGGCCGGTGAGCAAACAACCCTGGACATAAACACTCACGGTCCGCTCACTAGCTTTCAACCACATCTCACAGTCTTCATCGGCTGACGGAGCAGGCTCAGTGTTCATCATGTGAGCTAAGAATGGGACTTCTGAGCAAACTCAAGCCGCTGACTGAGACTGTGAGATGCGGTTGAAAGCTCTGGAAAAGGTTTTTCTTTTTGTTCTTGTTAAATTAGCATTTCCCAAGTCAGGCCTGAACTTTTATGCTCAACTCATTATGTTATATAGTGAAACATATAACCACATTGCATGGTGTCGAGCAGTAAATGTTATTTTTATTTTGAAATCTAATTTGCCAGCCGTCATTAATTTATAGATTAATCATATATAGGAACTGTCTTTCTACCATTTTCATTATATGTATTGTTTTCCTTCAGGTTACATGCTGATCGGCAGTGATGTGAAGCTGAACAGCCCCATGTCGCTGGTTGGCCAAGCCCTGGCAGAGATCCTCCAGTACCCAGAGAGGGCCAGGGACGCCCTCAGAGTGCTGCTACACCTGGTGAGCTTCACGCCAACAGTGTTTATATGAGCCTGCACCCATCGTGAATGTGAACCTCAGGATCATATCAGCTTCACGAGTGGACGGCCAACTCTCCGTCATACGGCGGAGCGATAGTCATAATATTATGACAAATAAAAAGAGAGATTTTGAGAATTAAGTCATTTTTCAAGAAAGAAAGTTGTGTAGTCGTGATAGAATGCGTTTCTTCAGGTCACTCATCTGACAGACTGCTCTCATGTGTTTACTACGACAGTCTTTAAATCTCAACTTTTTTCTAATAAAATTATGACCTTTTATGACCAATTTTCTTGAAATATCGTGTCTTTATTCTGGAAATCTCACTCCCCCCCCATTGTGGCTCTAATACCCCATCGTACCATCAGCACTTAATACAGAATAGAAATCATAGCACAGAGACGTGACTGCATCTCCACCATGTCTGATTTTAAATACTTAATTTGGTTCTATATAGAGTTGAAATTATAAGGCGATTTAATTTGATTGGATGATTGTCAGAAAATATTTCTAAATTAATTTGGACAATCAATTAATTGCTGAAGTCATTTCCTTTTCGGCGAAAGTGCCAAAACTTCACTACAAACTTCTCAAATGTGAATATTTGCTAACTTACTTCGTCGTCTATGATAGATGATTGATTATCTTTGGGGTTTTGGACCGTTCCGGTCGACATTTTGAAGATGTCACCTCGGGCTCAGAGGAATTGTGATGGACCAAACAATCGATAGATTCATTGAGAATATTATCAGCAGAGTAATCAATAACAGAAACAATCGTTTCAGCCGTAGTTCTGTATGACGGTGATGTTATGTCACTGTCGCTACCTTTCGTCCCACCCCCCCAACTTCACGACCTTCAGTGACCATGACTTTCTTTATATCATCACAAGTGTTTCTGTCCTTCTGATTCTGGTTAAAAAGTAAATATATGTTGCTGAGGCAGATGGGGGGAAAAAACTCAGCTATCGGAAAAGATCAGTACACATTTGGTACAGCGTAGCTCCATCATCATCATCATCATCATCAGCGCATGTTTCTAGGGGGTCCAGCTCAAGGTGCATCAGAAAAATGTGCGTCTCTTTCACTCTGCAGGTTGAGAAGTCTTTGCAGCGTATTCAGAGCGGCCAGTGTAACCCGATGTACACGTCGCAACAAAGCGTCGAGAACAAGGTCGGTGTGTCGGTCCTCCTGTTTCTTCGTCTTTAAAAGTCAACCTCTGTGTCTCATGATGGCGGAGGAAGAAAGCAGATCTTTTACTTAAATAGAAGCAGCATTACCACAGTGTGGAAGTACGTTAAGTACAAAAGTATTAGCATCAAAATATACTTAAAGTACCAAATGTGAAAGTACTTATTATGCAGAATGACCCATTTCACAATAATGCATATTATTGGATTATAATTATTCATGCATTAATGTGTTCATCACTTTAATGTTGCAGCTGGTAACGGTGGAGCTAATTTGTAGTACTTTCTATACTGCCGGGGATCAATAAAGTCTTATCGTAACGTTTGATAATACATCATAATTTATTTATGGTAATAATCTGAATCTGCAAAGTAGCTATTGTTATCAGATAAATGTAGTGGAGTAAAAAATTTAATCTGAAGAATGTAAGTATAAAGTAGCAGAAAATGGAAAGTACATGTACCTCAAAGTTGTACTTAAGTACAGACTTCAGTGAATGTACGAAGTTACTTTCCGCCACTCGTGTCTCCTCTACTCATGTCCAAGTGTCCTCTCTCCTGTGGGTAAGGTCGGTGGGGTGCCCGGGTGGCAGGCCCTGCTCTCTGCGGTGGGTTTCCGGTTGGACTTCTCTGGTAGTGGTTCCGGTCTCCCTGCAGCGGTCTTCTTCCCCACCTCAGACCCCGGGGATCGGCTGCAACAGTGCAGCACCACGCTGCAGTCCCTGCTCGGTACCGCAGCTTTTCCTTTACTCAAAATATCTCTCATGTTAATCACACTGACAGAATAACAAACCTGTTTAGTCCCTGCAGGATCCAAAATTCAAGAATTATGATCTGCTATGAAATGTAATTTGTACATGATACAAAGTCTGACCACATTAACATTCAGTTTTATTTTTCTTAACTGCATTTCTGTTTTATGGCACTCTATTCTGTAAAGCACTTCGTGCATTTAATATCTTTGTTGTAAAGCACTTTCAATAAAAGTATAAAGTTTATTATTATTATTATTAACTGTATAAATAATCATTTACAAACAAATGTCATGATCCAAAAATATGGGCTTGAAGGTCTAATTAACCTTCTGTTCATCCTCAGGTCTTACTCCTCCAGCTCTGCAGGCTCTCTGTAAACTGGTCACAGTGTCTGAGGCCGGAGAACAGCTCATTCATAAGGTACTGCCGTGTTGTGTAGCAGTGGAACAAGAACTCAGATCCAAAACTTAGTTACCAATACAGCAATGTACATATGCTATTATTAGATTGTTTAAACTGATACATCGTTGTTAGAGCAGCATTTAACTGCTCGAGGTTGAGCTAACTGCTTTATATAGTTAGTTAGTTTTAACTACTTTATATACAGTTAGCTAGTTTTAACTACTTTAATCTGAAAAATAACAAGTAGCTTATAAATGTAGTGGAGTGAAAATGCAGTGTTTCTCTCTGAAATGTACTGGAGTAGAAGTACAATTTGGTCTCAGAAGTGTGTGTGTGTGTTGGGAGGGTAATTATATTAACTGTAGATAGAAATGAAACCAGAAAAACCAAGTTGTCAGTGCCTTTTCAGTCCTGTGTAGTATCTTTAGGGATGCCTTTCAGGCTGCATACAGGTCCGACAACCTTCAGGGCAGCTTAGTATGCAGCCTGAGAGTCGAAACCCAGGGCTCCACCACTCACTCCTGCTCGTTGGGTTTATGGATGAGAGTGCATGCTAATAACTGAAGGTGACTCGAATTAGTACATAGATATTTTTATCAACTCAGAACTTCCTTCATCTGGATTTTGGCAGCTGGACAGTAAGACGACACCTGAAGTGATAAAAGTGTGGGGGATATTCTGTACTGTTCGCATATTTACCCTGCTCATCATTCATCATCAATCATTCATGCATGGCGTGAGTGAGTGTGCAGTCAGTGAAACCCAACATCTACGCAGAAATAAAGCACTAAAGTCCTGTCTCCTCTTCTCTCATACCCACCTCACAAAGGCGGTTAAAAGCGTGGTGGGAATGGTAAGTGTTTCACAATGCTGGCTGAGTCCAAAGAAAGTGTAAGAGTGATCACAGCAGGAACACAAAGATAAGAGCACTCACTTGTTGTACATGAGTCGAATGTTTTATTTCAAAGATCTTTGTGATGTTGGGGGCAACATCAATCTTGCTTTAATGAGATTTGTGAACTCAGTCTTATATTGACTGATATTTGTTTTCTCTTTTCCCCCCTCGTTCTTCCTTCCAATCATCATCGTTGCCTCCTTCCCCCCCGAAGCTTCACCAGGTGCTGGTGCAGTTGCAGTCCGGCGACAAAGACCAAGACTTTTCACTGGCTCCCATTCAGGTGTCGATAAGTGTGCAGCTCTGGAGGCTTCCAGGCTGCCACGAGTTCCTGGCTGCGCTCGGTGAGTTGACTTTTATTTTTAAATTAAACTAATGGCTACAAACAGCTCAGACCAGAAAACGCTGAGACTGAATGAGTATAAGGAAGCTTATTGTTGCATGTGGATTAAAAAAGGGATGAAATGTCTTTCTCTCCGGTGTTGGAAAATGACTTATTGACATATTAGGTATACTTTATGAGAGGTTATTATTATCCACTTTGCAGGTGAACCCCCTCTTCCAACAGTACTCACTTTTTAATTCATCAGGAAGATTAAATGGATAGTTCAACTACTGTGGAAGTCCTGCAGGACATCTGGTTCAAAATGACTTTATTAACAATTTACTCAAACTTGCAACCGCAGACTCACTCGCTTATAAATGCTGTTTAACATATGCCTTTATTAGAAAAGTGGTACGCCACATTTTAGTGTGATCTCTAAGGTACCCAGTTACTATAGCTCTCAAACAAATGTAGTGGAGTAAAAAGCACAATATTTCCCTCTGAAATGTCAGAAGCATAAATGAGCAGAAATGGGAATAGTCTCGTGAGGTAAAAAGTACCTAAAATGTGTACTCAAGTACAGCACTCGTGTCTCTCTCAGGTTTCGATCTGTGTGAGGTGGGTCAGGAGGAGGTCGTGCTGAAGACTGGGAAGCAGGCCAGCAGGCGCGTCATGCATTTTGCCCTTCAGTCTCTTCTAGCGCTCTTTGGTGAGAGAATAAAATGCACAACTTTGGACTTTTTCTCCAAACTAAATCCTATTCTCTATTTCAACCTTATACCAGAAGTGATTTCTTCTCTTTCTTTAGACTCCACAGAGCTTCCCAAGCGACTGAGCATGGACAGTTCCTCCTCGCTGGAGTCTCTGTCATCCTCCCAGTCAGCCTCCCAGCCGCACTCTTTGCCGCTCTCCTTCGGCTGCTACCCACCTCAGCCCTCCTTCTTACCCCCCGTCTGCCCGGACAACCTCTCCTGCGACGCCATCTCCGTCTACAGCCTGAGCTCCCTCGCCTCCTCCCTGAGTTTCCTGTCCCGACCCGAGCCCGCAGGAAGTGACATCATCAGCCAGCGCTCACATCAGCAGGAGCTAGAGAGACCTCGTGGTGGAGGGGGCCACTACGCCACGCACTGCCAATCAGGCGGCCTGTCAAGGGGTCGCCTGACCAATCATGGAGGAGGATTAACAGGGGAAGGGGAGGAAGAGGAGTACGAGGGGTACTCCATTATAAGCAGTGAGCCGCTAGGACGAGGGAGGAGGGAGTGCGACACTCTGCCACTACCTGCGGGACACAGACACAGCAGAGGCGGTGCTGGGAGAGGATCTGCCGGGGGTCATGGTTACCCTCTTACAATTTCCTCCAAGGGAAGCATCAGCACACCTACATCTCCAATTAAAGCTCCGCCGCCCCTCAAAGTTCCTGCCAGCCCCAAACCCAAGCAGGAAATGTGAGTTGGCTGTTGTTGGTTTAGTCAGACAGAATGATGTGGTCCTTTCTGAAATACACTGAACAGTGAGCACAGCGAGTGTGTATACTGTGTATACACAGTATATGTATATATATAATTTATTTAATTAGTACAGGCAAATACTACACATAATGCACACAATATGATGACATGACAAACAGAAGAAGGATTAATAGGATCCTTCAGTAATTAAAATAATTATATTGACAGTACCAGTACATAAAACTGAACTATACACATGACAGGTAGAGCTTATTTTATATACTATGTGCTCCCACTCTTCACTGGAGCAAGTGTTATCCCATTTCATATTGGGTTTTGCTGCTTTGTAATGGTTTGGAGCAATTCCCTTTTCCAAAAGAAATTGGCTTTGTAATGTATTTAAAAAATTGGTCCACAGACTTGCAACATCTGGACAATAGAAAAACAAATGCAGCTGGTCTTCCTCTTCCTCACCACAGAATCTACATAATGATGATTGTTCAATTTTAAACATGTTAAGCTGTTTTGTGGTAGCAGCTATTTTGTAGAAAGTATCTGTATATTGGCCTTTCTGATATTTCTGGTTCATTTTAATGTGACTGGAAATTTAGCTGTTTTTTTTTCTTAATTGTTTTCCAGCTCCTCTCCTCAGAGGACTGGGAAAGGGAAGGTTAGCAGCTCCGAGTCGGACCAGTCGAGTACCGAGACAGACAGCACTGTCAAGTCCCAGGAGGAGAGGACGGTGCCTGCGGGACAGCTGGATCCCCAGGAGCTGGCTCAGAAGATTCTGGAGGAGACCCAGAGCCACATGCAAGCCGTGCAGAGTCTGCAGAAAGCAAACATTAGAGGGAAGACGCTGAGGGGGGCTGAGGGGAGAGAAGAGGCACATGCCAGGCAGCCTTCTCTGTCTACTCCCACAACCCCAACTTTGACTCCCACCGGAGGAGCACGAGGGTTTCAGCCTTCTGAGACCAGTGCGTTTAGCAGACCACCCAGTAGAGCAAGTCTCAGGGCTTGCTCCTCTCCTCTCTCCCTCTCTAGTCATCTTTCACCCCTCTCCCCTTCTGTCTCAACACCTCCCCCAACTCGGCCTAAACCACCATCCCGCTCCTCATCACTGCAGAAAATCAGCTCCGGCTACAACAGCCCAGCTCCGTCCTCTCCGTCTTTACCTCTCCCTGTGAAAGAGCAGGGGTCACCTTTCCCCCCGATGTCGCCAGATGTGCATGCGCCGGCTCAGCTCAAACTGAAATACTCTACCTCACCTTACACCGCCCACATCTCACCTTCCCGCTCTCCTGCTGACAGCGCCCCGTCGCCGGCCCTTTCCTATTCCCCCACAGGTTCCGTTTCAGCCTCCTCCAGCCCTGCAAACACCCCCGAACTGAACCGGCCAAAGCAGGATACTAAAGTCAAGGAAATCCATAACTTAAAAACCTCCTGGGCCAACGCTGGGCAGAAACACGAGGGGCCCTGCCCTGCCAGTTTACTCCGAGGTGGGAATAAAAAAATGAGTACAGTTCAGAAAGATGTTTTGGGTTTGCTTAATCTCTCACCTAGACATGAGTCTGTCAGCAGAAATGTAGAGGGATCTGAGCATCGCAACACTGGCGACACACCAAATGGTCACCAAAAACTGGAGGCCAAACCACCTCCAGCTCCACCTTCTAATCTTCCCACAAACTCTAAAGGAGGCATCAAGCTTCCCTCTGGGAACGGCTACAAGTTTCTCTCACCTGGACATTTTTTTCCATCTTCTAAATGTTGAGAGTTATTTGGGACGTTTGCCCAGAGCCAGAGGGCCAAACCTCTGCATCATTTTTGGTGTTTGTACTATGACAGAAGCTGTCCATTTGTCAGCCACATTTTTAGCAATACCTGCCGGAGACGAGGAGAAACGTGCTGTTTCACACCGACGGTGATTTTGTCGTTGCTTTTTTTTTTTTTTTTTTTTTGTGAAGGGATGTTAATTTTTTTAATGTGATGCTTGTGCCTTCTTCTTGGGAGAGCTGGAAGGATAACATGACTGAGGGAAGTGTTGAGTCTCTGGCTTTAAGTTGTGTTTTCGTGACTAGAGAGCATGTGTCTCGGTGCCTCCATGTACTGTACTCGCAGTCTGCTGACCTGAGAAACGGACAACATTTTACGTCAACCGAAATGCTCGCTGTATTTGTGTAAGTTGACCTGAATATGATTTATTGTGTGATAATTATTGTTAAATGTCATTATCAACGCTTCTTGTTGTCATTTATTTTGTAAAGTAAACTGTGTTTTCCAGTTATTATTATACATTTTATAAAGACAATTAAACCAAGGAAGAAGTGAAGAAAACATTTTGATATTTTTTATGGAGATTTGACTTTATGTGCGGTTGTAAGCTTGCTGTTCCGTGTGTTGGTGACTTTATTATGTACAATTTTGCAGCGGTGCCAGTTCATTTCTCGAGACGTTGACAAATAAAAATGTCCCTTTCCTGGTCCAGCCTTCGTGACATAAATCACTGCTGCGGCGGAAAAGTCTCTCCACCTGTGAAAAAACAAGAAACAGTCAATTTTAGATTAGATTTCAAACGTATGTTTATCTGAATCCTACAAAAACTCACTCCAATTCAGTGTAGCAAAAGTAATTGCATTTACTCGTGGACTGTACTTGAGGGCCGTTTTTAGGTACATTTTGTTGCCAATACCTATGTACCTTTGCTTAGGCCTAAGAACAGATTTTAATGCAGGCCTTTTTTTTTTACAGTGTGGTATGGTTACTTTTACTTAAGTAAATTATCTCAATATACCTCCAGTAACAATAAACCTCTAGTAGATATTTATACATCCTTTATGATACTTCAAAGCCAGACGACGCATCGTACTTAATTGTGCTCTTTTAATCGCCAAGTATGGTATATTCCCTGTTCCCTGTAGGACTTGTTTTTGTGTCATTATACACAGTATTTGTGTGTATATCCAAACTCATTAAGTATACAGTATTACAAGGCTTATATTTGATTTAAAGGGGGGGGGGGATACATATCAGGTTTCAAAATAACTTTAAAAATAGATTTAAAAAAAACATAGAACGTTCACCTATTGATCATCACTGACGTATGTTACTGTACGTGAGACGGTGCAGGAAGAGTAGCGTGGGGGGGTTTTCCAGCCAATCAGATTGCTTCCGGAGGGCGGAACGATCTTGTTGATGACTCCGTCTGGTGTCGGGTCGCAGTGCGCAGGCGCAGCCCGGGTGACGAAGATGGTGCTCATCAAGGAATAGTGAGTCTGGAGTGTTGTTTTAAAAAATGTCTTTCGGCTCGTTCTCGTCTGTGCGAGGGCGCGTTGCTGGGGAGTAAACGCGCTGGTGTCGTCGAGTGCCGTCGTTCGCTGGATGCCGCGGCCGCGTAGCCCGTTGGAAGCCAGCGTCGAGCGGGGTGGACGTGGATAACGGGACACGCCGGTCTTTCTTAGGCGTTGCTAGCTGCCGAGTCGTAGCAGCAGCGGGGACAATTAGCTTCTTGATGAGCGGGGAGTTCGCGTAAAGCGGCAGCGCTGGTTACACACACAAACACTTAGTTAACGTGACTTTTGCATGTTGACCGCATCGCCGATGCTAACGTAGCTAGCCAGCTAGCAGCGCGCTATATCCCCGCGAAGTGCCGTAGCGTTGAGGTTTGGTCCCGCGAGTGACAGATAAAGGTCCCCCTCTCCGTAGGATTTGCTATGAATGCTAGCTGGCTACGTCGGCTAGCTGTAGCAGACGACTGGCGTCTAGCGTGACAATTTTCCGACAGCGGGAGTTAATCTGTAGAGCGCACATCGAGCACTAGCTACACGCTACGTTTAAAGGCGGCGTCTCGGACGTAGCCGTGGCGTTAACGGGCAGTTCGGCAGGAGTTCTCCTCCCAGTGTCGGCCCGTAGCCCGGAGCAGCGGTACCCTTCGAGCTAGCTTGGGGTCGTGGAAGGACCGACTACTTTGATGGTACTTTGTTGACGCTAGCATCGGAGAGTTAGCCCCTTGGCTGGGCAGCTAACACAAGTGTAAAGCTGATTAATCACCAGGATGCTAACCATGAAATCGGTTGTACTGAAACTGTGTTTATCCCGTTTTATTTATTTTTTTTAATAGCAAAGCTAGCTTTCACTGTGTGACCAGCCTATATCCGTTCCAGATAACGGCACCTGTTGTAGCCATGGTGGTTAACGCACTCACCTGTCATCCCTTTTAGGCACTTGGCAGTAGAGCTAACTTAAATCACAGCAGGACAGAATCTGATCGATATGTGTGTCTGATGCTAGCTGTAACAGGCACGGTGTGTTTCTATAACTGAGATGTCACATAGCCATGTAGTAGTACTAATAACTTTATTTGCATAGGACTTTTATTGACAGTCAAATGACATGAGGAACAGCAATATTAATACATAGCAAGAAGTCAAACCAGATAAATGACACGGTAAATAAAATGAATATGATATTGACCAGTAGATAGAAACTTATATGTGCCAGTTTATTAGTCTATTTTTTTTTTGTTGAGCTGATTCTGATATAATTAGCCCACAATCTGCTCTGTAATGTAGTGTCTCACTATAGAACTGTATATTGACTATCTTGCTCATAATATAGCCCATAAACAAACAGATGTTCCTATCAAATCATGGCCTTGCACGTTCCAATGGTCATGACACCTTTTGAATATTGTGACTCGGCAACGATCCATTTATTGCGCTTATATACAGAAGATAAAATTATAAATGGGGAACATGGTGGTCATGAGACCTGTGCTGAGCTGTGTATGTGTAGGCTTATGTCTTTGGGAGCTTGTTTGAGAAATGTTTTTTCACACCATGAGCTAGATATTTATATAGAAGCGATTAAAAGGCATCCAGGAGAGAGCTGTCATTCCACCACGGTTCTCTGTGTGGTCGTGTTACTAGTGATTTAACACATTTGTGTCGGTGAAATCAAATCAAATTTTATTTATATAGCGCTATATCATAACAAAGTTATCTCATAGCACTTGTTAATATAGAGCAAGTCCAAGCAAATTCTATATCTACAGACCCAACAATTCCACCATGAGCAGCACTATGCGACAGTGGCAAGGAAACACTGCCTTTTAACAGGCAGAAACCTCAGGCAGAACCAGGCTCTTATTTTTGTTCTTTTTCTGGAGCACACACCTTAACTGCAACCACTATAGTGTTTGCCCTCCCATCAGGCACTGTGACCAGGTCTAGAAAATACATTTTCTAGTTACATCAACTTTTTGTTTTCAGTACCTGACATGCAGATCCATTTGTGCTCTCATCAGCCTCACGGCCACAGAGGCCTGCGTTGCTTTGAGGATGGGCTCCACCACCAACTCGTAAGTTATGCGTAATATGCTTCTGAGTAATATACGGATTTAGTCAATGTACATCAGATGATTATTAACATTAGCTGTAAAACAACAAGCCAAAATATATTAGTATGTGATTCCTCATAGCTTCCAACTAGTCGATATACAACCACAGCAAAATAGAATTCTGAAATTCAGATAAGACGTCTGGTTTTGGTGTGCTGCCCCAAGATCGGCCCCATCATGCCGGCCCTATGAAAGGTGTCCAGGGGGCGCCACTGTTCATGTGTCAAGTAACAAACGCAGCCACAACTGTGTGTATTGAGGAAGTGGATAACATGATTAATGTTTTGTTTTTGTTTTGTAAATTCATCACACAAAACAACATAAAAAAAGTTTAGTACAGCATGTGACGTGGCTAGAGGCAGGCCACATAATCGACCCTCGTCCGACATGTGTGGTGCGGAGAAAGTACAACTGAAACCACTGTTTAACTCAAAACTGGGTGTATTGCAACCCCTGTATTTATTAAACATTAACTAATGACACTTGGCATAAGCAACAAGCCTGAAAGTAAAAAGCGCAGAGTTCTTCCCGACTCTTCTGTCGGTGCACCACGAACTGTCCTTGGGACCAACCGCGTCCTCTCTGTCTCCCGCTCGTGTATCCTGGCAGGGGGAGCGTTTTCCGGCTTTTCCTCAGCCACCAGTTCTCGTTCCCCCTCACATCGGCGCCTCTGCCCCTTTTGTCTCTGTTTACCGCTCATCACCTGGTAATCAGGTGATGGGGATCAGCTGGGCCCTACCTGCTCCTCCAGCGGCCTGATTTGTAGTCCCCGTCTCCGGCATCCGGCCGGCACATGCTCCTCCTCCATGACTTCGCCCCTGGCGACGTCACAAGCAGTATAGCATGGAATATAAAGTGTGATATACTATAGTATGGTAGAGCATATAGTATAATATAGTACCATTGTGGAATAAAAAGTATAGTATAATATACATATATATATGTATCAAATATATACACTGACTGAATGTAGTTCCTTTTACTGACAGGACAATAACAGTCTTTTATCAGTCTAACACTGACACCACCACATGAAAAAAAACAAAGAACAGTAGCAGGCCTCCCCCGATGTTGTTGCAAGGCAGCCAGGCAGTAAAACAGTCAGCCAGTCTATGTTTAGCAGGAGCAGTTGCTAATTGGCTTCATGTTGGTTGGTCTGCAGAGAGAAGATGACACTTCTGAAGGTACAGAAGAATCCTCTGCCTTTCTGTTCTGTTCCGACTCTTTGTAACACACATCACACACCTACACATTCACACACACACACACACACACACACGCACTGTTTAACACACACTCACACACACACACGCACACACACACACACACACACACACACACACACACACACACACACACACACACACACACACACACACACACACAGTGATCAGCTGTCTGTGACTGACTGGGA
>JAVQJF010046602.1:0-22419 GCA_036023855.1 Gadopsis marmoratus
GTAAAAAGTGCAGTATTGGCCTCTGAGATGTGGTGGAGTAGAAATATGAAGTAGCAGGAAATGGACCTGAGAATTGTACTTAATTACAGTACTTGAGTTGCTGTGCTTATCTACGCTCCACCACTGAAAGGCCACGTTGTTACAGCGAGGAGGACAACGTGGCACCTCCAAGGGCGGTGCCCACGTTACCAATGATGAAGGTGGAGAAACAGCAGCTTTGTTGTGAGGATACGTCCCGGCCTGGGTCTTCAGCCCCAGGTAGAAGTGATGAGAGTCCAGGAAGCGGGTGTTCATGCTGTGGATGACCCGCTGACGAACGGCCAGCGCCCGCCGGTGCAAAACCCTCAGAGGAGTCTTCTGGTCCAGAGTCAGATCCTGACGGGGCGAACCACAGCCAGACGGTTTATTTCATATCCTAATCCTCATCTGGTCAACAAGACAGGTAGTTTATTCCTGCAGCGGCACAGTTTTGTGCTGGTGGTCACTCAGTACATTCATTTCCATTTTGCAGCATTTTAAATTTAAAAACATCACACAATCAGTTTCACGTACAACTGACTGGAACACAAATTCAGTATCTGGAGTCACCAATATCTGCCTAAAGGCTTCTTCAGTGCCTTGGCTACACGCAGACAAACTGACAGAGTGTGTGTGTGTGACCTTGATGTCGTCGATGAAGGTGAGGTCTTCACTCTGAATGGGTTTCTGGGTCCAGATGAGCGCCGTGTACGACTTAGTTTTCGCCTCCTCTCCCTCCTTCATCCGACTCATGGCCTCTCTGCAGTTTGACACACACACGTGTAATAAAACTGTATTTTATATTCACGCCATTGTACAGCCTCGTGTTTTCTCACCTGGTAACGATCTGCAGGTCTCTCACCCTGATTTTGTCTGAAGACGTGTTGATGGTCTACAAACAACAAAAACAACAGCGTTGAGCGGGCCGTCGCACGCCTGTCATTTCCTGCAGTCACTAGGCTCCTCTGTTCTCCTCTCCCTCTGTATGCTTTTAACTAACTCATCTCCTTCCCTGTCTCCTCTCTCTCTCTTCCTCTACCTGCTGCAGAAAATTAGAAAAGAGCAATAACAGGAATGCAACAAAATCTAGCTGCTAGCTCTCTCTCTCGATACACACAAGGTTGACTGAAGTGAGCCCATCTGCTTTCTGTCTCTCCCTCTATCAGGGCTGACTCGGGTCAGTCCATTTGTAATCCAATGCTGCCATCCAGTGGACCATAAAGACAATCACAACCAGAGCCTGGAATTTTCAAATTACCATAAGTTAATTATTACGTAAGTCAATTACATAACTATACCAAGTTTACGTCTACGTCAAAGTGCCTGTAGATGCTAGTCAATCAAAATATTGCAGGTGGCGCTATGGCGCCGTTTGGTGGCGCACATGTCCAAAACCCACATTAGACAACGGGGTCCATCCATCCATGAAAGTGTAGGCGTTCTCTTCTGAGTCCATACATGTGTTGTCAGTTCAGAATTATTAAGTCAGGACATTTGTCCAAACACATTCGTTAGTGTGAAAAAAATATATATTTGTCCTTCATGATATTAAACAGTCTTATCACATTTTCCACTTTTATACAATTCTTAAATAAATATTTAACACCTTCCCAAACGGAGTTTAAGATCCGTGGCCACGCTGTGCATGTTTGAGCTCTGTGTCAGTGTAATGAGATTAAAGTGCGTCAGATGCAGTTAAATATCTCAAACACGTGAAAATTGCGGTTGACATTCATGGTCCCCAGATGAAGAACCAGAATATTTTCAGTGACGCAGTCCAATAATTCCAGCCTCAGGCCTAAACTGAGTATTGATGTTTTCTCTCTCTCTCTCTCTGTGTATTTTGAAGATCTGTCTTAACGTTTGTGTAAAAGTCAAATCTACCTCCTGAAGATCTTTATGGCTGTAAAGTAAAACAAACCCAAAACACATTCAGACGGTAGCTGTTGAGATATTTTGTTCGGGAATAAAGCGTTGACTTTCCCTACAAGTCAGTAAATAGGTTTCCATCCAAATGCAGTGCAAATTTAAAGTGCATTTCTAAAAAACATCTGCAAAAGAAAACGCTAATTTATCTCCATTACGGTTGTGTTCATTTCTAAGAGCACGATGGAGATAAGGCGTTTATGTTTGTTTCATGTATTCATGCGAGGAAGGTTACAGCCGCCTCACGTTTCCGTCGGCCGACATTTACGTCACGATTTATTCTCGGAATCGGTCTCTTTAACACGCGGATGGAAACCCGCTGAAGTGTTTTCTGTGCAGTTTGTGAGGCGAGTGAGTGATGCAGACGACCTCCTGCAGCTGCTTCATCTCCGCTCTGCTCAGTCTGGATCTGTGCGGATTCAGCAGCTCCATCGCAAACGGACGGCCTGCCAATTCAACCGAAACAGGGAAACGGGTCACCCTTTCACACTTCAGGTGACAAAAACCAAGTGGGAAGTGGCAAAAAATAAATACATTTTAAAAAGTGCGCCTCACCGTTTCCAAGAGTCCGGACGTCCACGTCCTCCCTGCCAGAGGAGGAAAAATTAAATCCTGTAGCAAAAAACAAAAAAGGAGATTATAGTGAGACATGGTATCGTTCCGAGACGACCAGCCGTCACGAGTGTGGACTCACCGTCGGCCCTGAAGGAAGACAGGACGGGCGCTGCGATCAGCTCCTCCACCGAGGACTCCATCCTCCTCTCTCCATCGATCACCCAGGGCGTCTGAGGCAGACTGCGGCAGAATTTGTTGTACCTCCCTGGACAACAGGAAGAACATCAGCAGGGGAAAACCGGCGAGCTTCTCATGTCGAATGTAGACGACAAAATGTGACAAAGACTTTCTTAGCGTCCTGCAGTACCTGCCACAAAGACAGACAGGTGGACACACTGGATGTCCTGAGGACTGCAGCTGCTGGCCGGCTGCGCTGGTGGACACGGGTAGTGTCTGGAAACAAAACCCAACAGCGGTCACTTCAAACAGCACTTCTTAGAAAAACATCACGAACCGAGATGTGAAGAGGAGGCTTACTTCAGAAATCTGGCATCAGATATCTTTTCCAGAGCTTTGACCACCGCCATCCTGGTGAACACCGACTGCAGAGAGTTTTCATTAGTCTCCTAATGTCTCACTTCAGTAATTAACTCATTTTAAATTGTCTATTGTTGTTATTTCTGGTAGCAGATTTAAAAATCAGTACTCAAGAGTTCAAACTGATTTTTAAGAGTAAAAGTTAAGCACTTCTCAAAGACTCTTGGCAAGAAAGCAAATAAGCATATTTCAGAAAATGTCCAACTTCTCAATAAGCAATCAACACAATCCTTCTGATGCGGAAGATCCTTAACGGCTTCACTCTGCCGCCTCCTCACCTGCTTGTTCTTGGTGGGTTTGAAGCAGTCAGGACAGGCTGATGCACTGTGGGAGAAGGACAGAAAACAGGAGGAAGAGCGCCGTTTAACCACACGGCCATTTAGTCTGAAAGGTCAGAGGTCGCCTCAGAGGTAACGCTCCATTAACTCCACTCGTTCGCCCTCATCGCGTTGCCGTCTGACCTTGAAACTGTCCTGCCTTACGAGGCAAACGGCAACATTCATGACCTTTGACCTGCCTACTCGTGGTTATCATTAAAAAAGGTGATGATGCAGACATTTAAATTTGAATTCTTTCTCTCGCTCTTCAGAGAGACTTCAGGACTCACAGGAAGTGGCAGTCAGCGTCCGTCTCGGGGTGAGTGAACTCCACACCGACCTCGAACAAACTCTGAAGAACACAAAAACACACAGTTACTCCATCTGTGAACGTCACATTGGTCATCTAGTGTGGAAATCATATTGTTTTAATACGTCAGAAGGAGAACAGACAAATTAAATGCTTTTTAATGTTAATGTTTTGGGGACTTTTACCCTCGTTGGAAGGACAGAGGCTGTTGTAGAAGCACACTGTAAAGCCCCTTGAGGCCAATTGTGATATTTGGCTATATAAATAAAGTTGACTTGATTAAGATTGGCTGTGAAAACGTAAACAGAGGAAGCACGAAGCTCCAACTTCTCCTCAACGAGTAAAAGTTGAAATTCAATTTTTAGTTTGTAAATGATTGTGCGAAACATGTTCCTCCAATAAACTTGACGTTTTTCCCTTCTCTTTGTGGGCGTCACCCTACCCTGGTAACCACGGCAACGCCCCCCAGCTCCTTGGCGACCAGGCCCTGCATGATCCACTTGAAGGCCTCCTTCACCTGGACGAGGTCGTCCTTGTCGACGGCAACGCTCTTCTCTCTGGGTGAGCAAACAGAGGTGAGGCGAACTCGTGAGCACACATGACAGTAGGTGCTGCCATGTTTAAAAAAAATAAAAGCATTTACCTCAATTCCTTCTTCACGTGAAGCCAACAGGAGTGCTGCGGGATTTAAAAACAGGAAACACCCATCAGACACGAAAGGTCCTACTAATGTGACAGGAAGTAAATTTAAAGGATGTATTTTTCTTCTTGTCAATAAATCTCATGTTCAGACTCAAACCAGCACTGAATGTATCTTCTTCCTCTGAGCCAGAAAATCTATTGAACACACACAGTGCTGCTGCCCCAAATACTCACCAGAGCACCAAATGTGGATTCATCCAACGCTGAAAGTAGTGCCCAACAAAACGCACTATTTCCTCCTGTTGGTTCGATAAAAAACTGCAGTGAGCAGCTGTTTTAGTCAACTTTCACTACTGAGCCTTTTTTTAAAAACATCAAACTTTGTATTTGTGAGCTGTTTCTAAAAGACTTACGTCTCCAGTAGGATCCAATGGGCTGCGAGCTGAGAGCCACAGACAGGAAGTCAGACAGTGTTGAGAGACGGACTCGCATGTTGTTTTGCTTTTGGTCTTTTCGTGAGATTTGTTGACAATAAGAAAAGTACAGAACATTCCCGGCTTTAACATTTCCTGTTTGCTATCCGGATTTGATTTTCTGACAACACACACAGTCCGTCAACACATAATATGCAACTGTTTTATGAGGATAAAATCAAATTTTATATTACAAGTTATATTTCAAGCAGAAATGCACATTTGCTGCTTCCAGCATCTAAACTGCAGATTTCCTCAGTTTCACATCTTTGTAAACTGAATCCCTTTCGGTTTTTGCATTTGAAGACGTCACTTTGTGCTTTGGGAACTCGCCGTCGCCATTTTTCACAGTTTTTTGACGTCTTTCAGGCCAAATCATCAGGATTAATTGAGGCTGTAGCTATGAGATGATACGGACACAGACTGACCTCGCGGACACACAGCTGAGCGGGCAGAGAGACAGATAGCACCAGGGTGTCGAACTCGTACTTTTCTGCCTTCACTGCCTCCGCTATCTGTGAACACAAACCAAAACATCAAGTCCATCCCATCCACGGAAACTGCAGCCACTGTGGTGACACTGTTGCGTAGGAAAGCAGTGAATGTTTTACAGCACACACACCTTCGTGGCCTGAGTCGCGCTGCAGAGTTCCTGTAGGATCCCCAGACACACCACACACGACTCTCCATCCTTCAGTTTGACTGCAGCGGCTGCTCCTTCGTCTGACGGAGCGCCGGTCGCACTCGGCTCCAGTTTAGCCCTTTTACTCGGCGGGTCATCAGGTGGCGCTGATACTGCGGCATCGTGGGATTTGTCATTTCCTTCCGTGGACTCTGCTGCTGCTGAATCTTGGGATTCGCGGTCCTCTTTATTGCTGATGAAATCTTGAAGCTCCTCGAGTGTATCCTGCGCAAGATGGGAAATGCACGATGGATGACTGGCATCAAGAGGGAACACCGGCCATTTTATAATATTCATGAATGAATACAGAAGGTGCCAGACGCGTCTCACCTGATGGGGTTGTCGGTAAGCAGCCTGGACGCTCACGCAGCAGAATCTGAGGACGCAGCGGGCGCAGCAGCCGGCTGACAGCAGCTTCTGGACAACGGGTTTATCCTTGGCCTTCAGCGGCAGCATGACTCCGGGCTGCAGGAAGCACGGGGAAGTCAGCCCACACTCGCCATTCACTCATGAATCATTTATCAAGCGACACGTAACAACGCAAGCAAATTATTAAAAATTGTGATGGCTTAGAACTTTTCTCATTATCTCCGTTTCAGGTTTTTGGAACTTGATGTGATTATTAAGATTTTACAAATCAGTTAATCAAAAACAGATTACACCGCAGTACGACTGAATCTAAAATCAACAGGTGCTGCTGGGTATTTATCGGTAAATGATGCATCTGTCCCTGCTGATGTTGACATGAATGCCTGCGCAGGACTAAATGATAAGTCAGCCGGGCCAATGTTAGCTCTTGCAGATATGATGTCTGTCAATGAATGACAGGACTTCGCAAAACATAAATGGCAATAAGCCATAATGTCTCCATTACAGCGTGTCCACAGTTGTAACATGAGCCTGTCTGTGCTGCCTGGTGGGCAGACGGCCCCCGTCAGTACGTGTGTTGGTCAGAGTTCCTATAAGAAGCACGTTTCAAGGATCCTTGTCAAAAATGTTTGCTTGTGCATGTTATGTGTTCAGACATGATGCAGACAGTCAGGCTCAAAACGACCGCTACGGCGTGACTGTCTGCTAAGCTAACCTAGCTAACCTAGCTAACCCCGAGCTTTCAGGGGCGGCAATAAGAGGACGTGAACGCATACAGCATAGCGAGCCGCTGCTAAACACTCGAAATAAACCTACCGGACACGGAGGCGGTTAATTCACGGCGATATAAAGTAACGACAACCGACAGGGTTCAGTTACTTGTTAACATGTTCCTCCACAAACGCTCCTCTGCGTTTTCAGCCCAAAGAGACCAAGCTAATCAACCCAGATCGGTTTCTCGAAACTTTATGAGAAAATGATCAAATCAAAGACTACGCCCAACCAGCCTGCGGACATTCATGTATAATCTGGGCACAAATTTAAATATTATAAATAAAAAAAATCAGCATGAATGGACTCTGTCACATCGGTAATTAACGCCTACTGTCTGAATACGTCATCTCCATGCGCCGGGCAGTTTGACAGGCGGGTCCTTCTTCTCTGCGCAGCTGCCGGTGTTTCTGGAAGGTTCTGAGTGAGAACCGGAGATACTTTAATCTGAGTCCATCCGCAGCCGAACCGCAGTGTTTGACCACCGGGGTTCACCAGTCCTGTTCTGAAGACTCATCTTAACATTTTCCATCGATTATATTGTCGCGATGCCCGAAGCGATGGCGGCACAGAACCGAGGGAAAAACAAAGGAGGGGCGTATGTGGACCGCGACAAGCCGGCCCAGATTCGGTACAGCAACATCTCTGCTGCCAAAGGTAGGCAAACGAGTCAAATTACAAGTTCAAAATGATCACGTCTTCCATTCGGCGTGTACGACTGCATCAAGATGCCACTTTAAATTTGGGCCGCGTCCAACCAAAGCTTCCAGTGACGCTTGAACGTGTCGAGCGGCGTGAGTCGGGCGTCCTGTCCCCGCAGAGACGCTCAGTCCGGTGTGGCGTCCTGTCCCCCGCAGAAACGGCCGTGACTCGACACGATCCCAGCGTCAGCTAGCTCAGCGGGCCCAAAGTGCTGCGTCCTGTATGTGGCCAGAAAGCGAGATGCAGAGGCTCTAAGTGGAAGGTCGAAGCACCCGGAGTGTTAAAAAGTGATACCACTGTGCTTTGATTTCGCTCAGTTGGGACATTTTGGCCTCGCTTGTGAATTCATTCATCATTTATATGCATTGCTAATTTTATAAGCCTGAAACGTGCACATGCAACATTTGCTATGTAGCCTAAAAATAACAATGTTAAAATCAAACCACTCATGCATATTGTGTTTATTTTTTTTTTGTGGTCGTGAAAATGTTTAGTTGATCTTTTATCGCCTGCTTGTTTGCCAGCTGTTGCAGATGCTGTCAGAACCAGCCTTGGGCCCAAAGGCATGGATAAGATGGTCAGTACACAGATTTTGGCTTCAGGCTCACCTCACCTAGCTCCTGGGTTTACACACGTGTCTCTAAAGCATGTTTGTTTGTTTGTTACAGATCCAGGACGAGAAAGGTGATGTGACCATTACCAACGACGGTGCCACCATCCTGAAGCAGATGCAGGTGCTCCACCCTGCAGCCAAAATGGTACGTTGGTGTTTTGGATGCAGAAGAATCGACAAATGCGCTTGTTTATTTCTTTGAAGCTGAATTTTCAGTTTAATTGACTCTTTTTTGTATAAATAATTGTTATTTTAAATATGAGCTAATCTTAGTTGTTTTTAAAAACCTGGGTTGAAGCTGGTGGAGCTATCCAAAGCCCAGGACATTGAGGCTGGTGACGGCACCACCTCTGTGGTGGTGATTGCTGGAGCGCTGCTGGACGCCTGCTACAAGCTGCTGCAGAAAGGTAGGAGCTGCAGAGGCACACGCTTTAAATAAATGAATTCCATTATTGTAAATGCTTATCTTGGCAATTGTGCTTTGTCATGGAGTGTTGGTGGGGAAAGGCGAAGGCCGTTTGATTAGCAAATTGCAAAACAATCCAGTTTTTGTGACTCTCCGCTTCTTTTTATTTGCATTTTCATGTCGCACATTAAGAGGGTGGAAAGGTTGGCATGCTGACATTGAGGACATGCAGAGGAGGTTGTTCTAGTTCAGCCAAGTGCATTTTTTTTTTTGGTTGCCTTGTTTACTTTGCAGTAATTAATAAAAAAATAAAACCTCAAATTGACTTCTTTTTATATTTCACGTGTTGTTCAACGAGCACCAGAAGGTATTGCGATGTTTAATTAGAAATGCTCATACTTTAGTAGCTGAAACCAGAGCGTTTGGTATTATTGTCCCTAGCGTGGTCCTGTGGGGGGGTAAATGACAATGATCAGGTGAGAATCCTGTTTTTTGTTGATGGATTTTCTGCAGATGGAATCACGTGTTGTTAAATTGTCCCCGTCGGTCAGGTATCCACCCCACCACCATCTCGGAGTCGTTCCAGAAGGCGGTGGAGAAAGGCGTGGAGGTGCTGACGGGCATGAGCCGGCCGGTGCAGCTGAGCGACCGCGAGACGCTGCTCAACAGCGCCACCACATCACTGTGCTCCAAGGTGGTGTCGCAGTACTCCAGCCTGCTGGCGCCCATGAGCGTGGACGCCGTCATGCGGGTCATCGACCCGGCCACCGCCACCGGTGTCGACCTGCATGACATCAAAATCATCAAGAAGCTCGGGTGAGTGACAGCTGATCCTCACCGCAAATCATTTTCAACAGCCGCTTTTAAAATGTGAAAGTTTGAACTGGTTCTGTTTAAAAAAGTAATATGAGCTCCTCCATTCGGGATTCCTTTTTGTATTTCATGAAATTTCAAATGGATTTTAAACCCACTCCTGCCTGCGTTCAACGTTTTGATCTGGATTTCCCCTCCGTGTGTCTTTGTATTGTGTTTGTAGAGGGACCATTGATGACTGTGAGCTGGTGGAAGGCCTGGTGCTGAACCAGAGGGTGGCCAACAGCAGCGTGACCCGCGTGGAGAAGGCCAAGATCGGCCTCATCCAGTTCTGCCTGTCACCTCCCAAAACTGACGTGAGTCACCTGATAAATCTCAGCTCGGAGGAGAGACCGCACTTTCAGTCTGCTTTTAATGGTGTTTTATCTCAGACTTTATATTGAAGGAAATACGTTGTAGGTGTGGTCTTCATGTCTATTTTTATGGCGTTCAATTAACTTTACTAGCCGCGTTTCGAGCGGGAGCCTCATTGTTCTTAATATTGCATTTTAATTATTGGTTAGCGAGGGTCAGCTATTGGTCAGAAAATCAAATTGAAATTACCATCCCGACTCTTCACGCAAAAATGTAAGTACTACATTTATGAGTTTCTAATTGAAATTAGCTTGAAATCATTTATTCGGGATTACAGAAACAGTCGCGTCATCACAATGTTCTTCCGGTAAAAAACGAGCGAATGATGGATCATCGCCCCGCCTCGTAGTTTCACTCCCTCATTGCGCACTTCTCACCACCCTTCGCTGTTCTGGGTTTGATGTCATGTTTCCAGTGATCAGAGCGATGCCAAAGATATTATTCCCTGAGCTGAAAGACTTCCTGTCGCAGCGCTCTCTGTCTTGACCTGCCGGGTGTTTTTTGGCGTGCAGATGGACAACCAGATCGTGGTGTCGGACTACGCCCAGATGGACCGCGTGCTGCGGGAGGAGCGCGCTTACATCCTCAACATGGTGAAACAGATTAAGAAGGCTGGCTGCAACGTGCTGCTCATCCAGAAGTCCATCCTCAGGTACACAAACGCTGCTAACGTAACAACAGATTCTGGCGTCCGTGTCTTGTCGGAGAGGAAACATGTTCCATACTAACAACAATCTGTCCTGTGACAGGGACGCTCTGAGCGACCTTGCCCTGCACTTCCTCAACAAAATGAAGATCATGGTGGTGAAGGAGATCGAGAGAGAGGACATCGAGTTCATCTGCAAGGTGAGCGCCTCGTTATTGTGGACGAAACGACACGTCCATCTTTTCATCTTGACTATAAGAGTAGATATTGTTTACATGCACACGTTTCTCGCTGCTACTCTGAATTTGATACGGGTCATGTAAACAATGTGGATATGCTGAATTAGCTTTATCCTGCTGTATTTCTAATGTAGCATTTTCCCATTAAGCCGTGTGTGTTCTGCCGATATTCTACAGGTTTTAGGAGCTACTTTTAAACACGATCAAAGACCTGGAGATCAACAGGTTTTTTAGATTTGAGCAAATATTGCAATGCCCACCATCTTTCAAGAGGTAGGCTGAATGAACTAACCGTGTAAACAGCTCAGTAGGAACATTCTTTTTCAGAATAAGAGCAAAAACAGGAATATTTTGTGCATGTAAACGTAAATCGCCGTTAGTTTGGCTCATACCTCAGTTCTCCAAACCTGTTCGGCTTTGATTAAAATCACTATTCCTTCCATGTTATCCTACCAAAAAATCAGCTTCATTAAGGAGCTGCGTGGTGAACTGTTTAAGGCTTCTAAGTCTATTTAAAGACCTGAGTAGACCGGTGGACATTTACACTAACAAGCAAATATTTGGGTTTTGATGAGCTTTTCCTTTTTGTTGTCAGCGTCTCCTCTAGTTCTGTACAGTTTGACCTTTGGCATCACACTATGAATGTCAATGCCTAAAACTTTATATATAAATGATATGTGATCAAGACACTTCTCCTCATCTATATATTATTTCCTTGCAAATATGACCGCAAAGTAAACAAAGCGTCGTCTCCCCTCCAGACTCTTGGCACCAAGCCGATCGCCCACATCGACCACTTCACTCCAGAGATGCTCGGCACGGCGGAGCTGGCGGAGGAGGTCAGCCTGAGCGGCTCCGGCAAGCTGCTGAAGGTACGCATCACGCTGAGCCTTTGTACGGAGGTCTTGGGCGAGTCAGCTGATATTGTAGCAGTTTCCAGCCCAACGGCTCATCGTACTTCGTGTATAAAGAACAACAAATGAGACGGCTGCAAAATTCTGGAAACCAGAATAGAAAAACAGCTAGTGTGACACTGTGGCGTCTTGCTGTTGCTCCTTGCAGATCACAGGCTGCACCAGTCCCGGGAAGACGGTGTGCATCGTGGTCCGGGGCTCCAACAAGCTGGTGATCGAGGAGGCGGAGCGCTCCATCCACGATGCGCTGTGCGTCATCCGCTGCCTGGTCAAGAAGAGGTCGGTCTTTGGGGCAGATTTAATTTCACACACATGACAAAAAAACCCACACAAACAGTCTAATTTTTGGGACACAGAGAAAACCTCTGACAAAGGCGCTGTTGCGTTGGTTCATCCTGCAGGAGCGTAAGAAACGGAGGAACAGTAATATGGAAAGCTCGCCGTTTATTCAGTCCTGGTTGTCTCAACAGCTTGGCCGAGGAGCATTCACACATGTGTTGGTTAGCGCAGGAATACTGGGGAATGGTTTTGAGAAATACACAAATATGTTGGAAAATGTATCTGTCAACTTCTTAAAGGGTAGTAAAGGACATCGTACTCGCCACGTTATTTGCTGAGATACGGTAACACGTTCTGACGGGTCAAGAAACACGAGCAGGCAGATGAGTCGACGAGTCATAGACGAACTTCAGGTTAGTCAAACGTACTTGGAAGAGAAGCCGAGCAGCAAAATTATTACCCGAACTGTCCATCACAGTTTACAGACTGACTTCCTGCTTCGTCTTTGACCTGCTGTACTTACCGTCGCCGAGCGCGCTGCGACACAGGTAGACGGACAGATTTCAGGTGTGCTCACTGTTAGTGTTTAGTGTAAATAAAAGTTGTTTAGATGATCTGATCTTGTTGACAACCTTTCTGATCAGCTGCTCATGTTCCTTGACTCATTGCACCGTGTTCTAGTGATGTCGCCATTTTTCCCAGGTAGCCTCTCTCCATCTTCTTTCTCCTCCTCCTCCGCCCCTCAGGGCTCTGATAGCTGGTGGCGGCGCTCCGGAGATCGAGCTGGCCGTGCGCCTGGCGGAGTACTCGCGCACTCTGGGCGGCATGGAGGCGTACTGCGTGCGGGCGTACAGCGACGCCCTCGAGGTCATCCCGTCGACGCTCGCCGAGAACGCCGGCCTGAACCCCATCTCCACTGTGACGGAGCTCCGCAACAGGCACGCCCAGGGAGACAAGATGGCTGGCATAAACGTCCGCAAGGTCTGCGCTCCTTCGTCTCCCTTTCGTTACACGTTGATGTTCATGAAATAGCAGTGAGGACCAAACATGGGAGTTTACAGGCTGCATTAGTGCTGAAACAATTAGTCAATCGGTTGTTTTTTAAGTTATTTATCCAATAAATAAAAAGAAAATGCCAAATATTCTCAAATTTAAACACGCTGCCAATTTACTGGCCGTTCACAGACCAAACAAGTAATTGGGCGAATTATTAGTTGCAGCCATGTTGTGCCTGATTTAAAATAAAGCCATGTTGAATTGCTTGTCACATTAAAGAGATTTATCAGTGATGCTGATACTATATTGATCCCACCAAAGGTAAAATACATGCCATGAGGCCACAGCATTAACAGACTCCCCTACCACGCTTCCTCCGCTTGTCTTTTATATATTTGTCTTTGCTGTCACTTGGTGGTTTTACTGACGGACCGGTTTATGTGCGTGTGACAGGGTGGAATATCCAACATCCTGGAGGAGCTGGTGGTGCAGCCTTTACTGGTTTCCATCAGTGCCCTGACCCTGGCCACAGAGACGGTCCGCAGCATCCTCAAGATCGACGACGTGGTAAGACTCAACATCCCAACCTGTGCAGTTAATTCACGCCCACGTTCGTGTTGTTGCTAAATCTGACTACGCCGTTATGCCATGCTGAGGCTACAGTGACCGTCTGTTTTGTCTTGTTGCAGGTGAACACTCGATAAGACATCGTGAGTCTGTCCACTAAGCCTGCTCGCACTGCGAGGGAGGACTCTGTCGACGTCAGTCTGTTCAGATTTCCACTGTAGTTGTTACGTTGAGTAATTTAATAAACAAAGGCTTGTTTTTTTTGTTTGACACTCGAGCTGTTGTCTGTGTGATTCCTTCGCCTTGCGGTGAGTTAAACCTCCGGGTCGTGGGCCCTCTAGAGGGTCATGAATAATATGGTTTCAGTGTCAGCTGAGGATTCTTGACATATAATATGGCTGCATTTAAAGTTTATATGTACACAAAGCTGCTTCTCTGAATTTGTTCCTGTAAACACTAGTATGGAGGAGGCTGAGTATTTTCCCCCTGCAAAATCTGAAAAATGGATCTTCTGAGAATGATTCCCTTTTTTTATATTTATTCTGACTAGACCATTCGTTCAAGATTTAAGACTTTGTTATGTTTTTTGAAAAATGAATTTTCAAACATGGCGTTACAGATTAATATTACAAAATTAAAATTGTATTTCTGCACCTTTAACAGACTATTTAACCAGGAAAGAGCATTGTTGGCATTTAAAATCTGTTAGCATAAAACGATATACTTCAAAATCTGAATTTAATCAAATGTAACTATGACCATCGGTCTTCAGTTTAAATCAAAGCCCAACTAAATTTTTTTTTATTGCAAAATTCTACAGATCTTCTGCAGATTCAAAATTCACAAATTTCCAGTACAGCTGGGTTTGTTGTAAAAAAATGTTTTGAAATTATCAGTCTTCCATTTGCACTTTCCCAAACGACTAAAATGTGTTCTGTGCTTTTAATACATGTTTTCAAGTTTACATTTAATCCTGGTGTGAAGGAATTCACTTTATGGATGTACACTAAACACTGCAGGCCCTCTGCTGGAGGAACTGGAGAACAACCTCTGAGCCGGCTCCAGTCCTTGGCTCTAACAGTGTAACAGTGTGTTGTATACAATGTTTATGAAGACTGTCAGCCTGTTAGAGGGACTTAAAGTAATAAAGTAGTTATAACATGTAAAAACAGACTCGGCTAAGGCATCAAGTCATTACGGAAGAGGATTAGGGCCACGTGTAAATTCTCAGCTAGCAGAACTACAAGTATTTGTTTTGGATGGAGGGATGTAGATTCTGAGTCTGTTGTCTGTTCCGCCCTCCGGACCGGAAGGTGGCGGTAGCGCACCAATAAGCTGGATGCCAACCGCCGTATTTATTTTATTAGAATTCTGACTTTTTTTTTTTAGATTTCTGAGATTAAAATCAGAATTCTGAGAATAAAGTCGGAATTTAAAAAAATAAAAGTCATTAACTAACTGAACAGTAAACGCAGGTTTAACGGGGGACGAGCTGTAAGACGTGGACGGGTTTTTGAAGAAGCTCGACGAAACAAGTGAGTAAAGTTGCTGCGAGGCTTATTAACGCCAGATAATTGCTGGGCCATAATTAAAGTGGCTATTTTTGTGCCAAGTGGAGCAAAGTGAACAGCTACACAAACATGACGGATTCTGTGTGTTCAGCTGCCACACAAGGTAACTTAGTGACAGTATTCACTTTGTACCAGTCAGACTAGTCACGTATATTTTCACCATGTGTCTAATATAGAAACAGCTGCTGTGCTGCAGACTGTATAAGGTCAAAGGTTAGACTTTAGCACTTAGCAGCTAACGCTAGCTAGCAGCTATCACCCTTCTAACCATGACATTAGTCCACTTTGGTCATTTGTATATTAGTACACATGTAAATTATTTGTGTTTTATATATATTTATATTATGTAAATATATGTATATACGTTATATATATATATATATATATGTCACGTAAAAAATGAATGAACGCCCCAACATTCTGGCCACGCCCCTGCCCCCCCCCCCGCGTCACTTCCTTCCCAACCACGCGCTGCTCCGTTGCTAAGGCTGCTGCAGGTTTCAGCGCGCGGACAGCGACTCCGTGTTGACGTTGTTTCGTCGGGAAAACATCTGCTTTTCTGACATCATCTCACAGAAGGTCCGCGGCGGGCGGCGCCGGGCGCCATGGCGGGCGCCCACCGGACAAACGTGCTGGTCACTTCCTGTTTGAAGACGCCGGTGGACCCGCACACCAAAGCCCCGTTAGCGTCATACGAGCGGCAGAGAGTCCTGCCGTGCTCGGCTGCGAGTCGCGGGGACCGCGGGGACCGCGGGCAGGAGGTAAAGACAACACGGTTCACGTTACCGGAGCGTCGACACAAACCGTCACAACGTCACAGCTTAGCGTGAAACACTTGACACCGATGAGCCCCAGCTGGCTAGCTGCAGCCGAAAGCTAGCAAAGTACAATTGGCACATAGCAGGCACCGTAGATTTTCAAAATAATTTAAATACCACAGTCTCCTCAGCGAGTGTGATCTATTCAAGTGACGAGGGAAGTATGAATTGCTTGCTGTGCCAAAAAAATAAAAACTGCTTTTTAGCTCTGCAGTCAAAATGATCACAAAAAAGATTTGGGACAAAACTAGAATGATCCTCCCAAGCAGGCACCACAGAGAAAACTATTCAAGTAATTCAGGTTTTACCTCTAATTTCCTTCTTTCTTGCACACAACTGTATTATAACCAGTGACTTTGGATAATAAAGATCCCGTTTGTCTTAACAAGGATGACAGACTGTTTAAAGTGCTACGCTGCTTTTGGAGTCACTGTGTTTTCCCCTCCCTTCCATATTACAACCCTGACTTAATAGAGGTGTTTCAATTTAATATGTCATTCAGTTTTTTTGAGTGAAACAGACGTAGTTTGTCATCTTGTCCAGTTGACAGTTTCAGGTCAGCCCGTGTGGTGGAAGGGATTTGAACCGCATCATTTGTTGGCCTGGCTATTTTTGGACGTCCGTCCTGACTAGATTACCAGACGCCACATTCGGTTTATAATCCTAGCAATTATCCGCTGGACAACAGCACCGCCGTCCTTCCATCCATGCGGGATCCTGCAGCGTTTGTCCCATTAGAGTGCGGTTCTTTCCAAACGCCTCACGATGATGTGAGCAGCAAGTGAGCCAGACGCCTGACGCAGGGCGTGTGTCCGTTGAGCTGTTTCATGGTAAGCTGCCCTTTGTGCCCCACCATATGGCCCATGTCACTGCTGCAGCGGGATAATAGGCTTAGTCCTGGAGCGGCCTGAGTATCGCTGAGCCGGGGCTGCTCTGCTCCAGGAGGCCAGGTGGCTAAAAGCAGCCGCTATAAAATCTAAATGTGTAGATTAGTTTCAGGCTACATTTCAAGTCGTGTTGTGTCGGATAGAATACGAGTCAAAACATAGGTTGTTTGTTTCCCGCCCACTGTTGCAATAAGTTGCTTAAGATTTAGATGAGCACTGATTGGCAAATGAGCTTTACGTGGCTTTTGACCTTTTCAGCTGGAGTACGAGGACTCAGGCTCTGATTTCTGTGATGGGGACTGTCTGGGGAGGGGCGGCCCTGTCATGGTGCCTGACTACCGAGCAGCAGGAGACCGCCTAGACCTGAGTGAAATCTTCTTCTCCAACGAGGAGTACTACAGCAAGCTGGAAGAGCTGAAGAAGGCCCACCTTCGCACCATGGCTGAGCTGGACAGCATGTACCGGCGGAAGCTGCAGCTCAAGTCCATGGAGCCTCTGGACGTGGCCATGCTGGCGACGGGGCACAGGTTGGTGGCTTTTGGTCACGATATGTAAGGTACTTGGAAGTTGATTGTGGTGGGATTCTCGTGTCTATGTTGCTCACACGCGCACAGAGAATCTACACGAGAATTGTTTGTGGAAAAACTTCAGGTCTTTATGCAGCCAAATGAAATCTCAGTGATGGATGTCGCAAAACTTTAAAAAACAGAACTTTAAAGTGAGTGCGTGGCAAAAACATACTTTCTCACACCCAGTAAGCGAGAACATGTTTTTCTGTCATGTGGGTGAACTGATCCTTTAAATCATCACCACACTTGCACCAGCAGATGGACTGCGTCTGACTTTTGGAACATTTTGGAATAAGGCAAAAGGTGTCTCTACAATTTTTATTTTTTAGATAATTTTTGGGGGATTTTGTTTTTACCTTTTATTAGATAGCGACAGTGAAAAGGCAGATGGTGGCGAGAGGGACGGTAATGAGACCCCATCACTATACTATCTATCTGAGAAACAGTTCTATCAGTTTACTTTATGGAATTGTTATATTATACAGCTGTAATTAGAGCTGAAATGAGTGATCGATTAGCTGAACTGTTTTAATAATTGATTCATTCAGTCAAAATTCTTTGCTAATTTCAGCTTCCTCACTGTGAGAATTTATATATAATAGTTTTGAATTTTTGACAGTTGGTTGGACAAAAGAAGCTACTTTGGTTGAGAGGGGCATTTTTCACAATTCTCTCATTAATCAATCAATTGAGAAATAATGAGCAGATTAGTTGATAAAGAAAATGATCGTTAGATGCCTGTTTCCTGTGTGGTTGTTACAGTAAGATGCTATTATGAGCTCAAAATTTAGCTTGATGCAAATTTATCAAAGAAACAAATGTTTTACCCCATTTTTTTTCAGAATGAACCGTTTACTTCAATGTGATAAAGTTTGAGTGATGGTGAGCATATTAACAGTTATTGATTTTGTTTTTGTTTTTGTTATGCTACCGTGGTCAAACACCAGGCCTGCAGCTTCACGCCGTTTGAGGAAGTCGCACTCTGCTGTTGAACTCAGGAGGGGCTCCCGACAGTCGGGCTCTTCTGGCGAAGATGAAGCTGCCGGTGACAATGAGGAGAAAGGCCTGCTTTTTTCTCCCAAAGAACACATCAAGAACATGTGGCAGGATTTTAAGCTGTCCCCTCCAAATCGCCACCTGTCGTCGTCCTCGCTGCACAGCCTGACCGACCGACCGCCACAGGGAAAAGGAAAGACGGGGCAGGTGCATAAAGACGGAGAGCAGGAGGACTGGAAACACAGAGTGACCGTCCCGAAACCTTTCCAGATGATGCTGCGTGAGGCTGACAGGCAAAAGCGTGGCATAAAGACGCGCACAGAGATCGAACAGGAGAATGCAGAGCTGCGACGGCAGCTAGAAGAGCTGACAGAGTGCCAGAGGAAGTTCCGTGCCAGCCCCGTACCGGCTCACGTTCACCTTCCGCTTTATGAAGAGCTGCAGGAGCGGAGCGACGAACGGCGGCGATCGATGAGAGAACGAGAAGATCAGCATCTTCAGACCACCCGGAAGCCCTTCAGCTTCTTGGAGAGGGAGCGACTGAAGAAGGAGCAGAAACAGCTTTGTCGCCCACAGCCATCTGACCAGGAGAAAGTCAAACCCTTCAAGGCCAAGCCTGTGCCCAAGGCGGTGTACACAGCAGCATCGGAGGAGCAGATGAAGGAGGAGCAGCTGTATCGGTCTATCAAGATACAGATGAGAGCTGAGGAGATGCTCCTCAGTGCTTCGATGCCTGCCAGCATGCTCGCACGAAGACTCGGCGAACGCAAGAAGACCAGCGACAGAAGTGCTGCAGCCGGAGGGGACGACGACTTCTCCCACAGGCCTCATATTAACAAAGAGGTACCCGATTTCAACGCCAGTTACCGACGCTTCCAGAAGCAGCTGGAGAAGCAAAAGGAGGTGAAGCCCACGACGGCATGCGAGCCCTTTGAATTGAGGACGTCACAGATCATTTCGCACCGTGAACGCATCCTGGCCGACATCGAGAAGGAGCAGAGCAGCCCTCGAATGCTGCACAGGCCGTACGTCAGCCCCAGGCCATCTGGGACGCCAAACTCAAGTCTCTGTTCGTCCCTGTCTGGCAGCCTGGACCTCCTGCCCACCAAAGTCACAGATGCCACCAAAAAGCGCCACGAGGCCGTGAGGTACAATTTTAGAGCTCCAAAAGCCGCCACCATTTTAGTTGAGTAGAGAGATCCTCGGAACTCAAATGTTCTTTTTAGACGTCGAGACCTCAACAGTTGCCTTCTGTGTTCCCAAAGGCTGAATGTTTGTGGAACTCCTTTCCCCAACACCCCTGCAGTGTGTTCACAACACCCAATAGCCGATTGTTGCACGCATATCCTCAGCTATCTGCCACCCGCCCTCCCAAAGTCCCCATCCAAACCTTCCTCCACCTGTGACCAGATTGTCTCCCTGAGTAGAAAGGTGCTGGAGCAGAGGAAGAAGGACGAGGAGGAGGCGGACCGGTGGAAGGAAAGGCAGAAGCAGAGGGAGAAGAAGCTGCAGAGGGTGGTGGTGAAACGTGCCCAGGCCAACGACTCCCACCTGGCCCTCTCACAGACGCACCAGACCAAACTCAAAGACTTCAGGTACCCTAAAAGCAACATGGCTACAGCTGAACTGTCGTTGAGCCGAATGGGATGATCCATAATTCTGTGTTCTCCGCAGGAAACAAGAGCTTCAGCGCAGGAAGGAGTATCAGCAGGAGATTAAAGAGATGCAGCAGAGGGTGAAGGGGAGGCCGCTGCTGCTGGAGCAGGTTGCACAGGTGAACATCAACCAGAGCCTTAAATCAGACAACACAGGTGTCCATGTGATCACCCCCATGACAAGCCTGCTGTCACCCATATTGTAACATCCCAACACTAACAGTCCTGTATGAACACAAACACAGTGTCGGTACAGCAGCTTGTGTGCCTTCACAAACAGCCTCTGGACCAAATGTGTGTACAAGCCTTTAATGCATGTAGAACATTTAAACAGATAGGTCGGCCCTTAATCTCAGGGTTGGCGGTTCGATCTCCGGCTCCTCCTGTGTCCTTGGGCAAGACACTGAACCCCAAATTGCCCCCGATGGAGGCCAGCACCTTGCATCCAGCACCATCAGTGTGTCCGTGTGTGTGAATGAGACCAATCCGTTTAAGTTCTTTGGGAACCTGTTAAGGTTGAAAAAGCACAATATATAAGAAGTTAATTTACCATTAGCAAATTAACACCGAACTAAAGGTTAAATTTAGAAATATACAGAAAACCTGACCCTTAGTATGGTCTCATAGGTAAATAGGGACATTCTGACTAAATAAGTAAAAGACTAAAATATATTACCAATACTTTATCTAAATACCTCCTTTCCTAACAGTATTACAACGTGCTTTACACAAAACAGATGCAACAGAGAGGAGATAACAAGAAATAGATCTAGTTAGAACAAGAAATGTAAGATGGTATGTGAACAATTGTATAAATTGCAAATGTATGAAGTGGTTTTCAAAAGATCAGCATGAAGATAATGAGATAATAAAATATGCTTTTGGTACATTTAGTTCTTGGGTAGATCAAATCGCAGAAGAGAATCAGAGACCAATGACATCCCCAGCAGCCACATGTTAACTTCAGGAAACATCAGGAAATCGCGACAACCTTCGAGAGTGCTGGACTGACGAAATCCAAGAATGTAAGAGCACCTGATCATTGCTCACACTAACTTTCTGAACGTGCTTTGATAACAGAGGAATGCCATAAAGGCGGCAGAGAAGCGCTACACAGATGCCCTGCATGGATGTGACCTGACTGACGAGTTCATCAGCAGCAAGGCGGCCAAATCAGCATCTGCACGCAAAGCCTCCCAGTCCAGTGGCAGCAAACAGAGGTAAATCTGGCATGTCACTCAACTACGCTCAGGTCGACCGACCAAGCCAGTCTGATGCTTAAAGCAAAGAAAACTTAGTAGACATGAAACTTTAAACAAGGCATATGTTGTTTATTGGTTGCCTGCAAAGCACATTTTACACTATTTCGAAAAGGTCAACGTATAGAAGGTGTGATCACTATGAGTGAGAGTGGAGCCGTATTTAAGGCCAAGTGGTGCTTTTGGCCCTTATCAGAAGCTGACGGTGTTCTTCTGTTTGTTAGTGACCAAGAGGAGCCGGACATGGGTTATGAAACTGTTCGCTACAGAAAGGTCTTCCTGGACGATGAAGACGTGGACGCAGATCCAGACGAAAGGGAAGGAGGGAGAGAGGAAGAGGAGAGTGACGAGGCGTCATTAAACCACCGTGGTGGAGGGGACGCCGGCGCTCACCAATCGCAGCAGGTTTATCACGGAGGTGATTGCAACCATTCGGATGAAAGTTACCACTACTCAGACGACCATGAGAATTATTCAGACGACAGCGAGCACGACGCCGACGCTAGACAGGAGGAAGTAGAGGAGTGATGTCATCAAACATCGTGTTATACCTGTTGTGTTCAAAAACTCGCTGAACACATGGAGTGACGAGGAACACTGGACAGGAAGCTTCTTATTCTAAGAACGATGAAGATGTTGTTTTATTGTAAATGTTGTGCACATATAAGATGGATTGTGTCTTGAGATCTCTTCCTTGCTGACTCGTTAACTCATTAGTTTACTCTATAGTGAACAGTTAATTTAGCTTCATAAATAAATGTGTAAATGTAATTGTAATGCTTTGTGGGATTTCTAGCAAAATGACATATAGGTGATGATGCTTTTTCTTTTCTCCATTGTGGGAATTTTTGAGTGCACAATAAAGTTTAGGAAGTGATTTTGGACCCATTAACGATGGCTCTGTTCTGTTCAAGCGTCCCAGTAAGCCATAACAGTAATCCCAATTCCATGCTACATGCTAATTCTATACAGTGTTTACTCCATAATATACTGTTTTAGCAGTTACTACACAACCAAATCAACATGCCTAACCATTTTCTACCAACAGGAAATGATACAGAATGCACAACTTCAATCAATCGACTTTGAAATGTCAAACTTCACTTTTAAGAACTAATAGTTCTTAGTTTTTCCAAGATCATTCTGGAGCTGTCTCATCACCATTCACAATAAATGAATTTCCTTTGTGCATTGCTTTGTTGGAGAAAATCAGAATGAATATGTAGTAGCCCGCTGGTTCAAACACGTGTACAGTGTATTTACACCTGGTTCCTCCAAGTTGATGTGTTGAAGCTGGAAAAATGGGCAGCGGAAGGATGTGAGCGACTTTGACAAGGAACCAAACTGTGATGCTGGACGACTGGGTCAGAGCATCTCCAACACTGCAGCTCTTGTGGGGTGTTCTGGTCTGCAGG